>CBVK0100138735.1:0-24922 GCA_900067695.1 Picea abies | reverse complement strand
ATTTATCAGAAATTACAGGATTTGACTAAATCCCGTAATAGCTCTGAGGTTCATGTACTTGCAGGACACCTGGGTGAAATCTAATACTTGGGTCATGTTCCCTGATGTACAAGGATGGATAATGAGCTATCATCTTTGAGATCTGAGCCTTCCAGATGTCTGGTCAACGCTGGTCAAACAGGGCCACTTCAGCAAAAAATGCCTTGTTTTAGCCTCAAATCATGGACAGTTTTGGATTTTCGTGGGATTTGGCCATATATTGTGGATCTAAAGGAGGCATTCGACCCTCTTAGGATATATCATGGATTTTATCATGATATTTAGAAGACTTATTAGCATTTTTAGTTTTGAAACTCTTGTATAAATACTCTTAAGCAAAGACTAGTATGACAACTTTTTGATGTGAATGAAAAAACTTTGGAATTTGCACTCTTGAGATCAATTCTATGTTTTGTTCCTATTAATGCCTATGATATGATGATTTGAATGCTGCTGGAGCTCTTTCTTAGCTGAGACAACTCAAGTGTACTAGTGAAGCATTGGAGGACCCCCTTTGCCAAACTAGTACACTATTTCTTTATGTTCTTTTCAAGTAATCTTTGATACATGTTTTAGATCAGATCTTGCTGTAGATGAGTTTTTGTCTTCTTGTAGTTAGATGAATTCCATAGCTAAGTCATATGCTTAGTGTTTCAAAGCCTTACTCATATTTTGAATGATTTCTTGAATAAGAATTCAATGTGTAGTTTGCCTTCAAGCATTAAGATAGTCATGAATTCTTTTTGAGTTATTTACGCTTTCAATACTTTTGATTTAATTTGATGATAGTTGCTAATGAATGAATGAAAGAAGACAATGAATGCATCTCTTGAATAAGAGTTTTGTCCTTCTAGCATTTGATAGGTCTTAGAACTAGTTCGAACATCTCTTGAATGCTTACTGTTGATACTCTTTAGGAAAACAATTGTTGATTACTGTTATGAGATCTATGAATAGGAATTCTGAATAGAAGCTTAGCATCTCTTCCATATTCAGCCCTTAGAATAGGTTTTGGTTTATTTCCATTAAAGATAAAAGCTATCTCTAAATCCATATACTTTGGATGTGCCTCTAAGTCTTACAAACACCAGATTGACAATCATTTGTACTCTAATTTACATCAGTAGATTGGAGCCTAACAATGGGTGCACCACTTTTTTTGTAATGCGATACGAATTCTGCTAAGCAGATATGCCTAATAGGATATGGACACTGGATGTAATAATCAATAATAGAGCGACATACCACGTCCTCTGAATTGTCAGGCTCTTGTTGCAACAAAACCGGTGGTTTAAGGACAAATGTGAATTTTTCAAGTGGAGATGTGTTTATGAAAACACATTTTATTGAACTACAAGTGAGGGGCAAGGAAAATGCAATGTGAACTGCTTGTTGAGCAGACATTTGTTGAATATTAAGCAATGTATTTCCAAGTGTGCATATCATTTGTATGGCATCAATATGACTTCTTTCATGTTCTTTGTGTATTCTTCTGAATGCACTTGTCATATATTTGTCAATCTTTGTCATATACGCGATACAATACGATGTTGCAACATATGCATTCAACACATACTGCGCATCTGTATTTTCTTTCCACATAACTGCCATGTCCTTGGAGAAACTATTGTTCCAAATATGGGAGAGTTTTTGTTTAAGGAAAAGTGTTGGTTGCTTAAGCGTACATTGTATGGCTTGGATGTACTCATCTTTTGATAGATTTACCTGTGTCAAGAAGGCATCAAAGCTCATCATTTCGTCAAATCCTCCTTGTTCTAGAAATGCGAACAAGAATTTAGATTTCTCAACAACAACATTGTCCTCTACACTATCTGGCTCTATGATTCTTATAGCTCTCATTGGTAGCATGGGAAAGTTGTATCTGCAATGCGAGTTTTTTTCGTTTTCTACAACTTCTTGTATGGTAATGTCTATGGACTTTTGCAAGTTCTGGATCCAAATGATTTGTGTTGCATGTTATGTATTTATCCACAAATTGTTCGATCTTTGAATTGTTATCAGCTCCATAGACCCGTGCACCCTCTATCCACAACAGTGTGTGGTCATGTTCATTTCCCCTATTCTGGAATTCAGTCACAAAAAAGTAGTCCGATATTTTTCCGAAAAACATTTCATCGTGGCATATCAATTGTCTCAAAGCATTTATTCTATGTCTATAGTAGCGAGTACATGTCATCGGGTATTTTCTTATGAGGTAGTCAATGTCGTTATTTTCCAGTGTATCGGTTTCTTTTTTACATTTCCTGTTCCTATGCAGGTCAGATACCGCAGCCACCAATGGATCCCAACAATGCTCTTCACTTGTAAATGTGACAAAAAATGTTGGCGGGCCTAATTGTCGGATCATTGCAAAAATATTTTTTTTTGTTTTGTTGCAAATAGTCAGGAGAGGTGCGGATGTTTTTAAAATCTATGTATCCAATATCAGATTTCAGAATTTTTTCTAGGTTAACTTTGTACTTCACATCCTTCGTGAACAACTTTCTTCCTTGTAACTGGCCTTTTCTTATTCGAACCCACATGCAAGAAAAAACTTTCTCTATTATTATGCGCATTGTCTTGAAAAACAAATTTGTTATGTGACAGGAGAAGCAGCCGCTTGAATGTAGCAGCTCCCATCGGACTATTTTATGATAACTGAATCGTTCTGTAATATCAGTGCCACGTGGATCTCCATAGAAGAGTGTTGGAAAGTTCATTTCCTCAGCGAATTTGTCCTTGAATATTCCAAGTGGACGATGCCTGTTGGCAGTTGCAATTTCAACAATTTTGTCTTGCAAGTCACAAATGCACTGTGAATCAGTGAATCCATGCACCAATGTTTCATCAGGTGTTTCATTCTCCGATTCATCACTTGCATCAAAATCACTAGGATTTTCAAGAGTGTCTGCAAAGTTGTCATGTTCTTTTGCGAGAACATTGTTCCAGTTGGCATGTATACAAATGTTCTTTGCTTTGTATAGGGCTCTGAAACATAATTCCTTTAATGCTTTCATAACAGCATGCACACATACTTTGCCTATCTAATAGGCATTTTTGTATTGCAAGCGTCTTTTCAGAGCCACAACGATTGTAATTGTATTGTTAATAAATTGTGGTAACGCTTTTTGCACAACATCTAGCTGAACATGCACATTAATAATTGATCCTGTTAAGCCCATCTGGGATCATTTATAGCCCCAAGGTCTGATTTGAGAAAATGTAATTTGCAGAGACACAAGTCTCTCCTCGAGTTTCGTAAGTGCACTTACATCTACTAATGTTGTATTACATCTTATTCGATCAGGGGTTGCAAATTGTGGCAGTTTTCCATTTTCAAGTGATCGTTTGCATGGAAGAAAAACTTTCCCACTGGAAAATGGTTTATCGTGTGCTGTCAAGAAGAGGTATTTTGTTTGCAAATCAGGCGTGAAAGACTTACCATTTTTTGAAAAATTCAATTGCTCACAAATTGTACATGCAATGGAAGGAGTGTATTTCATTTGTTTCATGTAGTTTTGTCTTGCATTTTTCTTTCACAGGGAAGTATTCGTAGAAACTGTTTCCTAGTTTTCATTGCTACTACTACATGGTGTTGCTTGTAGATTACGAACTCACACAGTTGCATCACCATTCCAGGATATGCGATCGCACCTGTTTATGTTATGTTCTGCATGAACAAATTTCTTTACATTGTGATATGTGAGTTTCTCTCTAAAAGGAAGTGTAGCAATGTATTTTTTTCTCTCGCGCATGACCTTTTTCAAGTTGTGGTAAGTTACTCTACGTTTCTTTCCCAAGGGCAGGATGAGTTGGTGGCAACTGGGATTAATTTCACTTTCACCCAGCTTCTGAGAAACTACTTTACATTTTTTGTTCAAGGCCTCTGTGACCTTATCAAAAGTCGGACGAATTTGATGAATAATTTTTTTCAAATTGTGATAACTTACTCTACGTTTTTTGTCTAAGCGGTCTATAGCCTCATCACAACTGTCATGAATTTTATGCATTTTTTTTTGTTCAAGCCCTGTCTGCCCATATCGCAACCGGGAGGACTTTCATTTCCACTAAAAATCATTCCACGCGTATGAAAATTCAATGTCATTTGGGTGACATGGATAGTCATCCCTGAACTACCGATATGTGCAAGCAAAGGTTCATAATGAATATGTGTTGTATCTGGTTTCAACGAGAGGATGTCAATTGTCCGATCGTAATTTGAATCAATAACCCAGGAATGGACAGTGGCATCTAGCAAGGGCAACCACACCTAGATATTCACCCTGAATATGACATACAGCCATTGCAAACATAATCTGCAACCCTCCATACTCCCTTTTTCATATGGAAGCACCATGTTCACAAGGTATTCCTGCCAACTTCCAATTGCCGGCATATTTTCTATGAGATATGGGCAAAGGTGTTGATGCAAGCACCTAAAAGCTTGTTGGTTGCCGCCTATAATTGCTTTACAAAATTACTATATAGTGTAAAGTCACAGTGACTGAACATCGAACTCTGCTGCCACCAAACAACAAATTGCATTGAACAGACTATCTCCATAGCTAGACACAATGTTTGTTGCCAGCTGTAAACCATGGCAATCTATTCCATGCAAAATCCATTTCCATTGCAATTGAAGGTCTTTGAAAATAATGGACAAGTAGATATAAGGACCTTCTATATTGCATATGGACATTTTTTTGTACATCAGTGGTTCATAATGGCCACTAAGGGCATTGGCATCATGGAACAAGATGCAATATGGATTGTCAGATGCAGTTTTGTTGAATAGTAGATATCTTGATTTTCTTGTCAATGACCAAATGCCAACTAATATATTCAGCTAGTTAAACAGCCACCGTATACAAAATGTATGTCCCCAAAGTCCCCTTTCATGCACAGGTAGAACTGGAGATGCAGACAACCGTATCTTTGAAAAATACGTAGTGACATCATGTATTCCATGCAACTACCAAAGAAAATCAGATTCCAGTTCATATTCATAGGACTACAAAGCCTCAGCATCGCCATTTTTAAAACATGTCAAGAAATAATTTATCAATCCATTGCGCAGCTCGGTCAACGAATAGCGGAAATGCAATAGAACTTGGAATGTATCGAAAAGGCAATCCCCAACAATATACGAGAATGCATCCAATCTAAAAAGCCCATTGCTATGCAAAACCACGTCAACGTTGTCATGTATAATGGACTGTGCACCTATTTCATACGACTCAACATCTATTACTTTTGTCATCTCTTCAACTGTCACTTTGAAGTTGTTTGCTACATAGTTTCAGTTTCTATGAAAACAAAGAAAAGTAGGGGAAAAAAATAAAAGGTGGCAAAATAAAAATGAAAATCAAAATAGGGTACCAATCCCCATATGTATCTTTGAACCTTCTTCTTCTCAATTTCAATCACCCCTAGTCCCCATAGCAGATGAGAAGAAAACAGAGAAATAAATAAAACAATAACTTTACTCAGCAGAAATAGAACATGTAGACGCAGTGTTCCGACCCACAGAATGAAAGCATACCTTGTGTCTAGACCCCGCCTGATGGTTCTGTCTTCTGATGGCTCCCGACTACTTTTCGTAAAGCCCTCTGCATTGCAAGACGCATGGTTTCCAGGAACAGAAACTAAGAGCACAAACAAAGATGGTCTGCAACAGAATTTGGAGGCAGGGACTCCCACCATTGAAAAACAACAACAATAGGGAAACTTACTCATCAACAAAGGATGACAAGAGCTCAGCCCCAAAAACTGCAAACCGCAACAACAGGTCCAACAGCTTGCAAAGTTGAAGAACAACAAACTAGTGAACAACCACAAAGAGCTCGAACTGCAAGTGCAGGACCTCAACTTTGCAAAGTTGAATCAAACAAGAACCAGAATCATGGAATGAAGCAACGAACAAGGATCGAGCACTCGAGCAGTGATGTCAACCATGAACGAAACTGTATTGCAATGCATCTGTACAATAATCATTTAACACTGCCAGAGTTGTTAGGTAAACAATTAAGACTGTCAGGACCGTCGAAGGGCATAGGCCCGTGCAAGCATTTAAGAAAATATGCAGAGTGGCAAGTCTGTTCTCTCGAAGCACGCAACAATAAAGAAAAAATAAGACATAGTAATATGGTAGAGAATGTATTCTACCCAGCAGAAAATGCTAAGGGAGACATTCGAACTAATGCTAGCATTAATCCACCTTCGACCAATTCATAATAAAATATATGATTCAAAAAGACCATATACTACCAAATACTTTGGACATGTCAAGATATTTAACATTGGGAATAGCGAAGGCGGAAATAAGACCTCCAATCCCTTATCCAATCAAATATTGACAAACATGATACTTTTTATTATATAAAAATTCATGTCTTCACTTCCCTTGTTCCAAGAATATACAATATGGAAATATTTCTGGTCAATGCACAATCTAATACCAGGTCAACGATTTATCGATCATTATAGTCCCTCTACGCCTACGACAGGGACTAATAAGAGGGAGTGGGAGTTTTTATTAGCATGATTAAGAGGGAGTTTTTATTGCTTCCTTCAACCACCTAATTCCATTCCATTATTTTCGAGAAAATTTTCTCATCCACTTCCCATTATTTTCTTCTTGTTTGTATGGTTGAATCTTTGGTTATTTCGTTTACAATTCAATACCATTTGTTTATTCCCATTATTTTATTCTTGTTTGTATGGTTTAATCTTTGGTTATTTCGTTTACAATTCAATACCAAGAATATCTTCTTGTACCTAAGCCATATATTCTTCTAGTTTTATTTTTTGAAAAAAAAAACTAAACTACTTTGATGTTTGTGTCTTATATTTTGATTTTTAAATTATTTGGATTTTGTTGTAGGTTATACACCCTAGAACCTTAGCATCTACTTGCGAGTTGCCACCGTAACTTGATGTTCCTTTTCAAATCTTGGTGTTAAACTAAAGTTATGTTGTTCCAAAAGCTTGCAAGTTACACTTGGTTTCTTAAATAATCATAAGTTTGGTTTTCCATGGGAATATTATATTTTAATAATGGTTTTTCCATTGAGGTTTGGTTTTTCCATGGAAATATTATATTTTAATAATGGTTTTTCCATCACAATATTATGTTTTAACAAGTGTTGCATGGCAGCATAGTCCCTGCCAGGTTGAAATGGGAATAAATGTGACCAAGTACAGACATGTGGGAAGGAAGTTGAAGTACATGTGGTATGCATGCAGAATTTAGTATTCTCGAATTAGTTTTATTTGAAATTTATCAAAAAATATTAATGTCTGGTACATCAACAAAGGTTCCTAGTATCTAAGTTTGATAGTACAGGAAAGATTTAAAAGGTTCCTGGACAAAAAAAATTTAGTGTACAATAATAATAAGGTTCCTAGTAAAAACATTTGTTACATCAACATTTAAAAGGTTCCTGGACACAAAAAATTTAGCATACAATAGGATAGTAATAACGTCTGTTACATAGGTTCGTGGACAAAAACACAAAAAATTTAGCATTCCCGAATTAGTTTTCTTGAAAATAAGGGCTCCTGGACACAAAAAAAAATTGAAATTTATCAAATTATAGGTTCCTAGACACCACAAATTTAGCATACAATAGAATAGTAACAATGTCGTGCAACAAAGGCATTCCCAAATTAGTTTTCTTAGAAAGTAATAACATCTGTTACATCAACAAAGGTTCCTGGAGAAAACAAATTTAGCATACAATAGGACACAAAAAATTTAGCATTCCCGAGACACAAAACATTTAGCATACAATAGAATAGTAATAACGTCTGTTACATAGGTTTGTGGATAAAAACACAAAAAATTTAGCATTCTCGAATTAATTTTCTTTAAAACAAGGGCTCCTGGACACAAAAAAATTGAAATTTATCAAATTATAGGTTCCTGGACACCAAAAATTTAGCATACAATAGAATAGTAACAACGTCGTGCAAGAAAGGCATTCCCGAATTAGTTTTCTTAGAAAGTAATAACGTTTGTTACATCAACAAAGGTTCCTGGAGAAAAAAAAATTAGCATACAATAGGACACAAAAAATCTAACATTCCCAAATTAGTTTTCTTTGAAACAAACAACAAAGGTTCTTGGACACCCAAAATTTAGCATACAATAAAGGCATTCCTAAATCAGTTTTCTTTGAAATTTATCAAAAATTAATAATGTGTGTTACATATTTCTAGAAATTACATCAACATTTAAAAGGTTCCTGGACACAAAAAATAGTAATAACGTCTGTTACATAGGTTCGTGGACAAAAAAACAAAAAATTTAGCATCCCTGAATTAGTTTGCTTTAAAACAAGGGCTCCTAGACACAAAAACAAATTGAAATTTATTAAAAGTATAGGTTCTTGGACACCAAAAATTTAGCATAAAATAGAATAGTAACAACGTCGTGCAACAAAGGCATTCCCGAATTAGTTTTCTTTGAAAGTAATAACGTTTGTTACATCAACAAAACTTCATGGACAAAAAAAAAATAGCATACAAAAGGACACAAAAAATCTAGCATTCCCGAATTATTTCTTTTTTAAACAAACAACAAAGGTTCATGGAGACCCAAAAATTAGCATACAATAAAGGCATTCCAGAATCAGTTTTCTTTGAAATTAATCAAAAATTAATAATGTCTGTTACATATTTCTGAAAATTTAGATGCGTTTGTCATATAGACTGGGATTGGGGCTCCCGCGGACCATAAAAAGAAATAAGTACAAGAATTAGGAATATCGAAAGAAGAAGTGCACAACGGTAGAGAGGAAGACTTGAAAAGAAGAAATTGGAAGTTATGAGTGTTTGGTTACAATTTTCTATTTAAAGAGGTAATAACTGGATTGATAAAGAAAACAAGATGATAGTATAGACTTAAACCGGATTGATAAAGAAAACAAGATGACTGTATAGAATTACTATGAAGCCGATGCATTTTTGTTACTGTCATCGATGGTGAGTGGAATCGTGTCGACCGGTTGTTGCCCTTCCTGGACGAGGTTGTCCATTCTTTGTTGCAACCATTCTTCAATGTAGGTTCTCATGGGGGCCATGTTGATTTCATCCCATATTTCTATGTCGTAAAGGTCGTTTTCTAATTTCCTTAGATCCATTGAAATACTATGCAGAATTTGTTCAATTTCTTCATTGTGTGCCGAATAGTCCAGTACCCAATACTCGATCTCATCTACACGATGTTCAACTATGTCGTAAAACTTTTCGAAAGACAACCCCTTTAAAATATCAAATTATTCATGGAAGGCTTCTTTGGTCATTGGCAACAATTTGAGAATTAAATTTGGGTCTTGAACCTTGTTGGTACTTCCAGCTAAGTCTAATTGGATCAGGCTTGTGAATAATTCTTCCTTTTCTAATATGGCTTGTTTACATGATTCGAAAATGAGCGTCAGGTTCTTAACTTTCTTTTGCCAGCATGCTTTTACTTTTTTGGTCCACTTTGGGGAGGGGAGTTTCTCTTGTCTTATTTTCAGTTCCGAGGTGTTGACAGCATGGTTGGAAAAAGGGGTCAACACCTGTTCACAGAAACGTTGATCACTTTTTAAATTCACCTCCAAATTTTCGAGCAAATCATTTTCCTTCTTTCAGAAGGAAACTAAATTTTGCGATGTTTCCCAGGCTTCAGTAACTAGCTGCATTCTTTTCTTGATGTTATTCTCTACAAGGGCTCTAGAGCATGAAAGGAGGGTAGAGGATACTTTCATCTTGGCTGCAGTGGTAGCAGACATGTTTTTTTCTAAAGGACTGGAAAATTCTGGGGTGGCAATGAAAACCTCCTCAAATTCATTGAGGCGGACTTTCAGTCTGGCATTTTCCGCTTCAATTCCTCCAATGGAATCATCAAGAGCATCACTGGTTACGCGGTGAAATAGGGAGATTTGGGACGGCCGCATTTTCCTAAAGTTAATCTCAATGTGAGATTTGTCTTTCCTATTTGTTACATCTCTCTTTTCAATGACCATATTTTTAGATTGGCTGTCAAAAACAACGCTCTGGAATACAAAGGATTCATCTTCGTCAAAAATGTTAGTCTCAGCTATTTCAATTGCGGACAACCCAATTTTGTGCATGTGCTTAGTTTCAATTTCAAGTTGCACCTGTTCACTTTCAATTTTGGGTTCGTCCGCTTGCCCTACAATGTTTTTTCTCTTATTCGTCAGTAGAATTTTGTGAGAACTATCAATTTTTATGCGAGGAGAGTTCTTATCTCCTCCTTTGGTCGAAGATTTCTGGATTTCTTTCTTACTGGGGTGGGCCGTTGAAGTGATGCTTCATGATGTCGTGCTCTTGGAAGTGTTGGCGGGGGACTGGGCACTCTTCGCACCGAATACTTTTCCATGTTGTTTATACAATTCAGTCACACTTTGCAATGTCTCTACGTTGCAATCGTCAAAAGTAGGATTGTTGTCGTCACTGTCCCTGTCTTCGGTCAGGTGTCTATGGATAAAAGAGTTGTTAAAGCCAACTGCCAGTAAATGCTCTCAAAAAATCCCACTAGGGTCGAACCCTTTTAGCCTTTCAACATACGTTAGGTTCAATTTCTTGAAATGACCAGCAAATTCGTCAATCTTGTTGACGTTTCTGCACATGAGGTCTCCGACTTTCCAGGGCAGAGGAATAAACTGGGTTTTTTTCTTGTCATGGAAAAAATGGAACCAGTGGTTGTATTGCCTTGCTATTTCTGCAACAAACATCTTGTCCATGATGTGGCATGGAAGGAAAGAAGAATTTTCCTTAGAGCTAAATACCATTAGTACACTGTGATTTTCCTTTTGTTCAAGTGTGCCCTTCCTGTTCAAAAACTTGGTTGCCTGGACAGACATCCGCGGAGCATCCTTCCCTAATAAAAAATCTTTGAAAACTGAGACAATGCCATTAAAAACTTCATAAAAACAATGGGAGGCCTTGTGCCTCCACAGAGCCTGGTACCAGAATGTCACTGGGTCGAATCCACAGTTTATTTTCTTGGAAAGAGAAAGTTTCGGAAATGGACAACAATGCACTATTGCGAAAATCAAGTAGGATGACATATAAAATTTATTCAATTCTTTGAATCGTGACAGCTGGGAACAGATCTTAATGGAAATTAGCTTCCCCCAATTGAAAATGAATTGTTCCTTGACTTTGAAGTACAAAATATAAATAATTATATGGGAAATTCTTGTCATGGATGCATGTCCCGTTATTCTTGTAAACAGCCAAGCAATTTCCCGGAATGGATTTCTAATGAAACTTACCTGCAACTTTGTGATATCTTTAGGAACTGTTGTCGGGTCTTCGAGGAACTCGACTAAGATGTCCAACCCATTATCATGTTTTTCTAGGAACTGCTTGCAGTCTTGTCCTCTGAAGGTCAATGTTGACTCTGACAATTTTAACATCTTGCGGAAGACCTGAGGTGACAAAGAAACAGGAGAATGGTCGCGCAGTGGAATAATTCTTTGGCTTGGAATATATTTTTTGGCACACCAAAAGACCACCTCCTTATAGTCAAAAACCTCAGGGACACAGCCTGCACACGAGATTCCAGAGGTCCAAATCACTTCATTCTGGGCGGAATGGGATGAATAGTAAAAGTATGCCCTGGACCACTGGAAGTTCTGGTCCTGATGTCCAAAGATATTTACTGTATCTCCACAAAACTGTTGTCAACCAGCTAACATAAGTCTACAAGAACGTTTGTTTGCTCCAGATGATGAATGAAATGAAAATTTGGAAGGGATAATATAATGTTGCGCAAATCTTGGTCCAATGCATGTGAATGGGAGATCTCCTCGAGACTTTCATTCATTAATGACAATTTCGACGGTTGTTGCATGATGCATTGTTAACATTAAACACTAGTAATTACATACATAGAAATGCGAACATGGTGGATACGACAATGAGCGATTAAGCATTGTAGATTTCTTGAATGGGCCAACACGACGACAGGTGTTTGAGATGAACAATCGAAAGGGACAATATAAATCTCTGCAGATCTTGGTTTAATGTGTAATAATGGGAGATCTCCTCGAGCGTTTTGCTCATTAATGACAATGTTGACGGTTCATGCATGGCCAACTGTTAGCATGAAAGGTTTCTAATTGCATACTAAGAAAGTACAGAGGTCGTGGGTATGAGAAAAAGCAGCTTCAAAATAGGGTTACAAGGTACAACCATTGGAGGTGAGGGCGCGAGGGTCAAATTGTATGTCTCAGAAATTTTTGAGTGCAATATGCATAACACCGAAGAGGGTATGATAGGATAGTCTAGAGGGAAATTTGTATATCACTAGTAAGAGCATAACTAATGTATATCAGGAAGGACAGGAAGTTAGTGGGGATGGAAGGCAGTGACAGATACTTTGAAACATTTGTGAGTCGTGGTAGAGTGAAGCTTACGAGTTCGAGGAGTCTGCGGTGGAATTGTAGATCACATAAGTTTTGAGTGCATGATGTATATCATGGAACAAGAAGTAGCAGAGTTCAAAAGCGCCAACCCGGAAACTGTGGCCATAAAATTAGCTAAGTATGGAAAGGATCAACGGTCGGTCGGATTCGTCATGTGAGGATATAGATGGAGATGAAGATATGTCATCCCGCCAACGCTGGAACTTGCGATCATAGAAAGGTGACTAAGTATATAACCACAAAGTGATAATGCATGGGAAGAAGAAAAGAGAAAAAGGACTAAGGAGTCTGTGGTGGAATTTCAAATCACAAAAATTTTGAGTGCAATATGTATATCACGGAACAAAAAGCAGCAGAGTTCGAATGCGCCAACCCGAAACAGTGACTAAGAATTGGAGATTTCATGAACTCATCAACATGAGGATCCAAAACAGGCTGACAAGGTCTCCCAGAAGACGTGAGGCCCCGACGATCAAATTGTATCGTTTGGAACATTTGAATGCATAATCTGTAACACGGAAGAGGGGACGATGTCAGAACCTGATAGTCAATTTGTATATTGTGGAGGGACGGATGCCAACTGTTTCGTACCAGTGTGTGCAGTTGTCACTAGTAAGAGCATAACCAATGTATATTAGGAAGGACAAGAGTTAGTGGGGATGGAAGGTAGCGATAGATACTTTGAGACATTTGTGAACTGTGGTAGAGTGAAGTTTGTGAGGTCGAGGATTCCATGGTGGAATTGTAGATCACAGAAGTTTTGAGTGCAAGATGTACATCACAGAACAAGAAGAAACAGAGTTTGAAACCGCCAACCTGGAAACCGCGACCATAAAATTGGCTAAGTATGGAAAGCGACAACGGTCAGTCAGATTCGTCATGTGAGAATATAGATGGAGATAAAGATATGTCAGCCCACCAATGGTAGAACCCGTGATCATAGAAAGGCGACTAAGTATATAACCAGAAAGCGATAATACACAGGAAGAAGAAAAGGGAAAAAGGTTTAAGGAGTCCGCGGTGGAATTGTAGATCACGTAAATTTTGAGTACAATATGTGAACCCGGTAGTCAATTTGTATATTGTGGAGGGTCGAATGCCAACTATTTCATACCAGTGTGTTCAGTTGTCACTAGTAAGAGCACAACCAATGTATATTAGGAACGACAGGAAGTTAGTGGGGATGGAAGGCAGTGACAGATACTTTGAAACATTTGTGAACCGTGGTGGAGTGAAGCTTGAGAGTTTGAGGAGTCTGTGGTGGAATTGTAGATCACAGAAGTTTTGATTTCAATATGTATATCATGGAACAAGAAGCAGCAGAGTTCGAAAGTGCCAACCCGACAAGCGCAGCCATAAAATTGGCTAAGTATGGAAAGGAACAGTGGTCGGTCGGATTCGTCATGTGAGGATATAGATGGAAATGAAGATATGTCATCCCGCCAACACTGAAACCTACGATCATAGAAAGGCGACTAATTATATAACCAAAAGGCGATAACAGACGAGAAGAAGAAAAGGGAAAAAGGGTTGAGTGGGCGGTGGAATTTTAGAGAACGGAAATTTCGAGTCCAAGATGTATATCACAGAACAAGAACCAGCAGAGTTCGAAAGTGCCAACCCGAAACAGTATCCAAAAATTGTACATTTCATGAACCCGTCAATACGAGAATCCAAAACAGGCTGACAATGTCTCTCCAGAAGACGTGAGGCCCCGACGTTCAAATTGTGTCGCTTGAAACATTTGAATGCATAATCTGTAACACGGAAGAGCAGACGATGTCAGAATCCGGTAGTCAATTTGTATATTGTAGAGGGTCTGACGCCAACTGTTTCGTACCAGTGTGTCCATTTGTCACTAGTAAGAGCTAATTTAGTATTGAAAATAATGTTTTTAGATATTGTTAGATAGTTGATAGGGATTACCATCCATAAACAATGGCAATCTTGACCCCACCAACCCTGGAGTCCATCTGTCAATTTGTATATCGCGGAACTCCAAGCACTGTTTGGAGTACACGGAACAATAGAAGTGCAATGTTGAGCCAGCCAGCCCACAGGTCCGCTTGTCAATTTGTATATCACAGAATTTTGGGTGCTATTTGTAGGGCACGGAATAATGGAGGCCCAATTTTGAGCCCGCCTGCCCGAGAACCCGCAATCCAAAAAGTGGCTATGTATGGAATTTGGAATCCGTACATGCTCTATAAAATCTCATGTCCATACTTTATAGTCCGATAATACACAGGAAGAAAAAGAGGGAAAAGGGACTAAGGAGTCCATGGTGGAATTGTAGATCACGAAAATTTTGAGTGAAAGATGTATATCATGGAACAAGAAGCAACAGAGTTCGAAAGTGCCAACTCGGCAACCACGAGCATAAAATTGACTAAGTATGAAAATGAACAACGGTCGATCGGATTCGTCATGTGAGGATATAGATGGAGATGAAGATATGTCAACACGCTAACGCTGGAACCCGAGATCATAGAAAGGCGACCAAGTATATAACTAGAAAGTGATAATACACGAGAAGAAGACAAGGGAAAAAGAACTAAGTATCTCACAGAACAACATCTATTGTTCGCTTATTAATGCAAATCCTTTCGAACCCTTGGTGAGTTCTCACTAGTAAAGGCATAAATTCCAAATCACAAAAGTTCTTTGGGTGCAAGATGTATATGACGGAACATGGGACATAGGTGTTGGATACCGCAAACCCGGGTGTGAATATATAGATAAAGAGTTGCCAATTTGTGAATCCATGAGGTCGTGATCATATAGCTGTGACTAAATAATAGAGGGGGGGGGGAGACGAGAATTAAGATTTTTTATACATTCCTGCGGACAAATTGTATATTGCGGAACTGGGCGTTGTTTGCAACTCGCAGAAAATTCGAAACAAAATTTTGAGTTCGTCAATCTGGGAACCCACAATCGAAAAAGTGTGCAAGTATGGAACATAGAAATGTTGGACGGGACCTGCTTTCGCTAAGTAATATCTTCTTTGCATGTTTATGGACAAGTTTTGTAGGGATGGTTGGTTGTCCAGACTTTTGCTTATTAATGACATTTTTTTACGGTTGTTGTATGATGTCATTTTAGTATTAAACCTTTGGTGTTGCATATATGGAAAGAAGTATGAGGATGGGCAGAATAGGAAACAGTGGCCATAACTTGGAGTTTTCATGAACCCGCCAATGCGAGGATCCAAAATAGGGTGACAAGGTTTCCCCAGAAGACGCAAGGCCCCGACAGCCAAATTGTATATCTCGAAACATTTGAATGCATAATGTGTGACACAAAAGAGGGGACGATGTCGGAGTCCGATAGTCAATTTGTATATGGCAGAACAACGAGTACTAGTGTGTCCAGTTGTCATTAGTAAGAGAATAGTTAATATATATCAGGAAGGATGGGAAGTTGGTGGGGATGGAAGGCAACAACAGATACTTTGAATGAAGTTAATGTATCTGAGGAACCCGTGGTGGAATTGTAGGTCAAGGATGTTTTGAGTGCAAGATGTATATCACAGAACAATAAACAATTGAGTTTGTAAGCGCCAACCCGACAATCACAGCCATAAAATTGGCCAAGTATGGAAAGGAACAACGGTCGGTCAGATTCATCATGTGAGGATATAGATGGAGATGAAGACATGTCAGCCCGCCAACCCTGGAACCGGATATCATAGAAAGGAGACTAAGTATATATCCAAAAAGCAATAACAGGCGAGAAGAAGAAAAGGCGAGTTCATATGCGCCAACTCGGCAACCGCGGCCATAAAATTGACTAAGTATGAAAAGGAACAATGGTCGATCGGATTCGTCATGTGAAGATATAGATGGAGATGAAGATATGTCAGCACGCCAACCCTGCAACCGCCGATCATAGAAAGATGACTAAGTATAAAACCAAAAGCCAATAATGGACAGGAAAAAGAAAAGGGGAAAAGGGCTAAGTATTTGATAGTCGAAAATCCCTTTTTTTTTTTTCCGTTTATGAATGCCAATGTTTTCGAACCCCTGTTGGGTTCTCACTAATAAAAGCATAAACCGCAGATCATTGAAGTTCTTTGGCTGCAAGATGTATATGATGGAACAGGGGACATAGGTGTTGGATACCGCGAACCTGGGGCCTGGTGGCCAGATAATTGGCTAAGTATTGGCCAAGAGAAAGTTTTGATATCTATTTCAATAGTATTCATACTAATATGTATTAATGGAGAAAGTTTTGATATTTATTTGAATAGTATTCATACTAATATATATTAATGGATTATTTCTATTTCAAATGCAAATCATCTCCCAATTTGCAGGATGCTCTTCGGTTTGCAAATTTCATTGAAACCATGAAAGTTTTGACTGCAAGATGTATATAACGCAACAAGAAGTAGCAGAGTTCGAAAGCACCAACCCGACAACTGCGGTCATAAGATTGGCTAAGTATGGAAAGGAACAATGGTCAGTCATATTCATCATGTGAAGATATAGATGGAGATGAAGATATGTCAGTCAGCCAACCTTGGAACCCGCGATCATAGAAAGGCGACTAACTATATAACTAGAAAGTGATAATAGACAGGAAGAAGAAAAGGGGAAAGGGGCTAAGTATCTCAGAGAAGAAATTCTATTGTTCCTTTATTAATGCCAAGCTTTTCAAACCCCTAATGAGTTATCATTAGTTAAATCATAAATTGCATATCACAGAAGATCTTTGGCTGCAAGATGTATATGACGGAACATGGAGCACAGTTGTTGAATACCGCAAACCCGAGACCCAGTGGCCAAATAATTGGCTTAGTTTTGCCCAAGAGGAAGTTTTTATATTTATTTCAATAGTACTCATATTAGTATATGCATGGATATTATCAAATAGAAGAAGCTGCAATATATGCAAGATATTGAATAGGAACAAGGCGTCAACACTTGAGTTGACTTGTTGTAAGTCATTAATTCATTCTATTTACAGGACCTGAAGAATGAAAGCAGGATGGGTCCTCCAATTTCTTTCTTTAAGTATAGGGCCAACGCCACATAAATATGGCCTATGACAAATTATTCTTCAATGTAAAATGTAAGCAAAAAACAAAGTAGCCTTTATTTAAATTGAAGTATTGAGTAGCAGAAAGAAAAGCTTGTCGTCCATGTTTAATGACACACAGGGAAAAAATGTACAAAATAAAATGAAAAGCAATACCAGAGATTGGAAAACACCATAAAAAAAAACCGCAAATATTCTATATTCAAATAAGATGGGTTACAAAATACAGTTGAGATTATTTGCCACAATGATTGCGATTTGGCCTGTCGCCGACCAATAAAAAATATGTACATTGATGAAGCTTGTTGACAGTTTTCTTGACAATCAAATCCTTTATTTGTAAAAAACGAGTTGAATATCAATTTCGGGTCTTGGACTTGATTGGTGTTGCCAACTAGATATATCCCAATTTTTTGAATAGCTTGTCTCTTCTAGATATGGCCTTCTTGCATTGGTTGGTTATTCAACATTCCATTCTTTGTCAAGTATTAATTTCTCTCTGTCGTCGAAAACTTGGGGTTTAAGGTGATTTCCTTGTAATTTTCCTGACCATTGACATCCGAGACAACTTAGAAATGTGATTCAGGCCCAATTCAAAGTCGAGGGAGTCGTTTTATGTGACATCAGCTATGGTCGGAAAAAAAATTCAAGCATGTTGTGACTATTATTCTCCCTATATTCGATCATCTGTTTGGTTGAAAATCCTGCCTGAAGATTTGTATGTTGAACTTCTTTATTTTATTACAGTAAATTGGAAGGAACGTCCAAGCCAGATGAAAAACGTTATTCTATTGAAGTACATGACTTCTTCGGGAAGCACATGTCTGGAAAGTGTATCAAATGCTGCAGAACGCATCAACACAGGTTTGGCAAGTGTATCAAATGTTGCAGATTGCATCAGAATATATCTTTCGTCATAGAGGTGGAAGATATGGCGGCCCACAAAAAGGTCTTGAATGTTCGGAGGTGACACCAAATATGTGGAGTCTGTAACTACATCCAGAGGAAAGACAACAAAATTTGACAAAGAACATGGCTTTCTGTCAAGTCGGTTACCACACCCAGAAGTAGCTCAACAAACTTTGAAATAGAAACTTTTGTAGTGATAATATGTCATTTTATCCACCCATACAGTTTATGTTACCCACCTCTGGGTACATTCGCGAATGGAGTAATATTTCGCGTCATTTACGAACATCACAGACCATTTTGCAAGCCACGGTAGGTGCGACGCCCCCGAGGAAGACAAATTCTTGTGTGATCTGCAGAATTCAATACACTTGCCAAATCTGTGTTGTTGGAATAAACTATATACTTAAATGAATAAGTATTTTGCACATGACCTGAAAATCCATTACAACTCCCAGCAAGAAAACAAAGAAGATCAAAAAACAAATCTCCAGGCAGGCTTTTCAACCAACCAAAGCATCAAATACAGGGAGAACACCAACCAGAA
Source organism: Picea abies (assembly GCA_900067695.1). Lineage (NCBI taxonomy): Eukaryota > Viridiplantae > Streptophyta > Pinopsida > Pinales > Pinaceae > Picea > Picea abies. Next base: position 5,944 of record CBVK0100138735.1, on the reverse strand, counting down.
GATACTTGTTCTGTTTTTTTTCCCCTATCTGAGTTTCTATTGGATAACATAGTTTTTTTTTTACTCAAAGCTCATGTCACATAAAACCAGTCTCTCTTCTTTCATTTGGACCTCAATCACATCTCTAAGTTGTCTTACATGTCCATGACTAGGACCATTAGAATGAAGGCACCCTAAAGCCCAACTCTTTGATGATAGAGAGAAATGGCAATAAGTATTTAAAAGCAAGGTTGGATGATCTTCCATAGATTTTTTGTTAATTCGTTTTAATGATAGATGTTCTCGATATTTTCGCTTATTAATGCCAATCTTTTCGAATATGTACATTGAATAGTGACTAATATCACGTATTAACATTCCCATATCCGAGCAGATTCTCAAATCTGACATCTAAGATATGCACAATATTAAAGAGGGACATGACATCAAGGCCTTTGTGGGTGACACATTCGTGGACTATGTTGAAGCCTTTAAAAAACTAAAAGAGCCAATTTTTTATTTTAGTTTTTGCAAATTCAAAATGCACGCAAAATAAATTACCAGATCCCATAATATTCGCCTGTCTATTCATTTTAATGGGAGATGTCCTCGAGCTTTCCTCTTATTAAAGCCAATCTTTTTGAACCTGTCTAGTCGGTTGTGACTTTTGAAAGCATAATTAATGTCTATTGGGAAGGGCGGAAGGTAGCGGGGATGGAGGGGAGCGAAAAATGCTTTTAAATTTTCTGAACCCGGAAAGGCGTCAACCCGCCAAACTTTGAAAACTCAACTAAGTATGGAAAGGTAGGTAGGATAGACAAACTCATCACAGGCGGAGGCACAGTTGCGAGTTCGAGGAGTGCAGGGTCGAATTCTAGAGCACGGAAGTTTTGGGTGCAAGATGTATACACCGAACACGAGCTACCATAGTTCGATAGCACCTATCCGCGAAGCTGTGTCCATAAAATTGGCTAAGTATGCAACCGAACATCGGTCGGTAGGAATGAGCACAGAAACATGAGAAACTATAGAACCAGAAACGCAGTTTACAAGAGGGAAAAAAATGGGAGAGAACAACTATATCGCTCACACAACAAAACTTACTCTCATAACTATGAAACCATAGTAACACATAAACCATGGAAAAAACATCGTCAGCTATGAAATATAGTTTGAGGCTGACAAACTCTGGTTGAAGGCGTAAGAGATGCAATTTACATCGACTGCAATTTTTTTGTATTTTATTTTATCTTAATAGTATTTTATGGAGAGTCAATTGCAAAACAATGTAACAAGAGATCCAACTACGGATGCAGCACCCCAACATTGCAAACCCTAGGAAAACAAGAACAAGTAGCAAATAACAACCCAGTTAAGAAGCACCAAAAGGCCCAACTGTAGCTGCAGGACACGAACCCTGCAAAGTCGAATCAAACAACAATAAACAACATCCAACGAACAAAGAAGCAAGCAACAACCACTCCACCAGGAATGACACAGTTCTAATCGCAGTTGCAGAACCCCAAACATGCAAATTGCAACAAGACGAATAGGCAAACAAGAACAACAACAACATGCAAACAAGAAATCAGTGAAGATGCAAGAAGCAAGCATGAACCAGTGAACCAACAATGTCGCTAAAGCACAATATTGCCCAAATTGACTGGAGAGAACATTGCATATAAATAAATAAAAAATGGAAGAAAATGCATTGTAACAAGGCCGCTAAGTAAACATTCAACGTTGTCAAGCCTGTTAGGTAAACATTTAAGTCTACCAGAAATGCTATGTAAACATTTAAGAAAAAAATGCGATGTGGCGGGTCTCTGACGTACCAAAATTTTTTTATTATAATTTATGTAACAATAGTTCGAATAGTAGAGAATGTATTCGAAGGCCAAACTTTGGATATGCTAGCATATCAAACATTGGCATAAATTTAGCTAGCAGAAAATGCTAAGAGAAACATTCGAACTAATGCTAGCATTAATCCACGTTCAAGCAATACATATGAAAAATATATGATTCAAAAAGACTATACACGATAAAAAAGTTTCGATATGTTAACATATCAAACATTGGGAATATCGAAGCTGACAATAAGACCTCCAATCTGTTATCCAATCAGATCACTACATATATGGTACTTTTTAGTATATAAAAATCAACTTTTTTAGTTCCCTAGTCCCAACAATAGAGATTATGCAAATATTTGTGGTCAAAGGACAAATTAATATGAAGTCAACAAATTATCGATCGCTATAATCCCTATATGCCTACGACAGGGACTAATAACTTCCTTTTTGTTATGAAATTTAAGCCCAAATATAAATTCATGATAAATTTTCCATTGTTAATTGTATGCATAAGTAGGGAGGTATGCTTTCTTTTTTATTTGTATTTTTTATTGAATTAATTAGAAGATTCCAATTTTCCCCAATTTCATTCAATTATATATATAATTTTTTATTAATTTTTTTTTAAGTTTTTGTAGAATTAAATTTGATATCCAAAACTTTGATGAAATTTTTATTTATTTATTGAAGTTTATTTTATCATTTCCATTTATCAAGGTGAACATGAACTCGAAGAATTTGATTTCATCCTCACTTAATAATCTACATAAATTTAGACATAGTTGGATCCCCATTACTATTGATATACTTCATCCCTGCCTTCCCTTGATATTTCTTGTGTTTTCCTATACCATCTTGGTCATTTATTTGCTTTGTTGTGTCTCTTCAAGTTTAAGTTGGTATAGATTTAAAATGGCTTACAATATCTCTTCACTCGCTATGCTTTGTGTGGTTTTGTCTCCTTCCACCATTTCTTTGTTGTTTATTTTTAATTTCATCCTTTTATCTTATTATTATTTCATCTTTCATGTTTGCTCATTTATAATTTATTTTTTATTTTCTCTTGAACTTTGTTTCATTGGTTGTAGTGCATCATGGTAAAAAAAATGTTTCTATTGATCCATTTGAGTTCAAAAGTTTCTCTTATGGTTATCATTCATAACTTTTTTTTAACATTGGCCCTTTTCATTTTTTGGTTGGGTTCTTCATTCTCGTCCACCCAAGATGAATTTTCTAACTAATTTTTATCTACTTCTTACTTTTAAGTTTTCCTTCCCATTGCTTTCTTTGCACTGTGGAATTGGAATTTACTTTTGTATAGCTTTCTCATCATCCGTTATGTGTATCCATCATATTGATATTCCACAATAATATATTATAGAAAAGATTTGAGAGATTCATCAAAATATAAATATTGTAAGTGTAGTAAGTTTACCTTTTCTTCTCTTCTTTCGTGGCTTTCAATGATTTTATGTAGACTCTCAATGCATTCCCAATGTCTTCCATAATATCTTTGTTCCAAAATCCCATAAACCAACATAAGCGAGTACCTTCTTATTTAAATTAGTGCCTCGAAGAGTCTTTTATGTTTGGGTTAAACTGGTTAGTCTAATATTGCATATGTAATCCAAAAGAGTTAAGAAAACAAGGCCCAACTTCAAATATCCTCTCCCTATTTTCTATCTCTTCTAAAATCATAATAGAAAAACTATTAGCACATAGTTTAAAATTGAGAGAGCCTTTGATTTTCCATTTGGTTTTGAGGAACCACCAAAGGGTTTGCTCATATCCCAAATAATTGATAAAAAATCGCATCATCCTTCATGTATTGATCTATAAATGATAGGTTAATGGCCTATTTGTTTCACCGACATGGATCCTCTGTGGAAAGAAAATTGGATTCTCTATCAGTTTGAGTACAAGCCCCTTCATTTTCTCTTCTCCAACATGAAATGATATCTCCGTTCTCAATGTAATTCTGAGTGGATTACACTGCAAATTCTTTGTCTTCAGATCTGGTTCACTGCTCTATTTCTAGATTGGCTCGATGTTGGATTTGATTGCATGTGTTGGCTGAACCATTTCCCAATAATAGAAGCAATTACACTATGAAAATTCCCAAATTAACAATGCACTCCACGGATCGATGCTAAAATAAATAAGTTACCCTATGCATGCACATCACAATTGAACTCCAAACATAAGCAAGATTTTAGATTTGCGCAAAACTATCCATCATCTCGTTCCTCTATTGCGTGAGGGCTTCCTCAAGCAACATTTTGAAAGGATCTCTTGTCATGCCATCTTTCTTTTCTCCCTCCATAAGAGGTCTCTTGGGCATGCGAGAGATTTTGTCCCCAAGAGAAACAAGCTCGAGACCCAATTCTTTGTACCCTGACCTCGTCGGGGACATGCATTAAGAACGACAAGGAACTGACCACTTTGATACCATTGATCCAGATTTTATGAGCAGAATGAAATGTGTACAGATTATTATTAAAAGATTCTTAACACAGAATAACAGAGATATAGTAAAACTAGTTTCTATTCAATAAGGAAATAAGTTGAAACTGTAAAATGCAGCGGAAAACAAGCTTGTTGGAATGGTGGCGGCTTATCTATGAGAAGAGATGTGACGGCTGCGCTCATTCGCAAGAAGATGAGTACAATGATTCTCTAAAGGCCTTTTTACAATAAACATGAATTACAAAACCTTAGACATCCAAAACCTAAACCTAGGAGATGAAGCGCCAAAAGTCATGTGGGCCCCGTTGGGGTAAGCTAGTACATCAACTTCCTGGGGTTGTAACTTTTGCATACGATCTTCGTTTTAGTCGCACGATAGTCCGTTGGAAAGGTCTATCCGAGGACTACACATGTTTTCATTAGAGTTTGACCATGTTTAAAATCTAATTGTGGCGGGCCCCTAAAAATGTTGTTTAGGGCCTCAAAACGGCCTCGGAAGTCAAGGACCCGAAACTAGGAAAAAACTACCAAACTGGAAAACTGCCAAAATGAACCAGTTGGAATAGGTGGGAGGCCACCGACATCCATCTGGATCACAAATGGTCAAATCATAGCCATAAAAAAATACCCGTGCTCAACTTCTTTACATATTCAAACATGCACACCCCCACACATGGGATGCTAACTTACCCTCTATGTAAATGTAACTCTTCACAACATTATAAATTACAATGCATTTTCAAAATCGTTTGGGTTTGTATCCTTTGGGATCATTTGAGATTTTCTTTCCAACTCATTTCAATTACACAATTATATCCCAAGGGGCGAGACAAGGTAGAATAATTCATCAAGATGATTCTTGTGATTCTTGGGATCCTTTGACAAGTCCAAGCCATATTTACTCAACTGCACCACGATTGTAAGAACCAACAAAATGGACACTCTATTACGCACTAGTTCAAAGATAGAGACAATTTGTTCATATATATTTAAAGACAACATTGAAAGTTTAGACTACTTTGGTACATACCTAACATCATTATTTGAGTAGCTAGGGAGAACGCCTTTGTACTCGACTTTCCACTATAATTAGTGATGTGCTCGACCTTCAATGTTAAAGTACTCAAACCATATAGTCTACCTTTGCTTATACCTCCGACTATATCGACCTTGATCCATAACATCTTGCTTGAGCATTAGTCTATCACATCATCAATTGACAAGTTAAGCACACAAGAAAGATGGAGATTATTATGTATATGATTGAGAAGTTTAAGAAATATGCACAACAAGGCAATTGATGCATAATAAGTTGAATGAAAACACAATTTCTATTTTTACAATGTTTTAACGATGGGGATCATCATTCATAAAGAGAATGATGATTAGAGTATAAGTCAAAACTTTGACGATGGAAGCATTATCTGTCTCAGTAGAATTGACCAACCTTGGCACCGAGGATCTGACATGATTATTGTTGTCAACAAATATGCAATGACAGACTTTGACATCACCTTAATCTTGAGAGTGGACTCGGACTCAACAATTGTAATAGCTCATTCAATAATTGACACATGACAATGTTAAACAATTTCTAGCTTATCCATCTGGCATGCATAAAACTATTGTGAGATCGGAAGAGC
>CBVK0100138733.1:0-18165 GCA_900067695.1 Picea abies | reverse complement strand
TTTGTGTGATTGATGTGGTGATCTTTTGTCCTCTGATATTGTGTTGTTGCATATTTATGTTAGATATGAGATATAACTATGTGAAGTAGGATTAAGTTGGTAGATGATATATAGATGTTTTTTTTTTGTTGTATTGGATCCACTTTACATTTTCTTTAGTTGTAGACACCTGTGTCCTGCAACACCCTAACGCTACTTTGGGTGATACTGCATCTGCTTCACAGGTGTTGCCAAAAGGGCCAGTAGTGAGGTATTTTTGGTGCGTTGTTAGAGCTGAACCTCGGGTCAACCCCTGTGCCAACATATGGATAGACACAATTGTGTTCTATCAGTTGACATTGTACTAGTTGTCATGGAGATTATCCAGTTGGATAATAGTGACGATGCTCATGATTTAATTAGTCTGTATGGCTATGTTGGCACAGGGGCAGACCCAGTTTTCAACACTACAACAATGCACCAACAAAACCCTAACTACCAGCCCTTTCGACAACACCTGTGAAGCAGATGAAGTCTCACCCGAGGTAGAGGCAGGGGGGGTTGTAGGACTCAATTGTATGCAACCTAGCTGGGACACAGATCTGTGTTTACAATACTTAAAAAAGCACTTAGTAGTTAAAATTCATCATCATTTAACCTTTATTCACATCGTAGGTAAAACCCTAATTACAAAGCAGCACAGTATTCAACAAGATCTAACACACCCAAGCACTTAGCACATAGAAATAGATTAGATCTAGCACTCATTAACATTACTAAGCACTAAGCTATTATATCAGATGCATCTAACATACATAAAGATGACAACACTAAGCATAAATCACACAAAGAAACCATAACACAGGATATACGTGGTTCACCTCCAGCGTGGGGCTACGTCCACCAACTCTTCATCTTCTTTATTATCTTCTATCAATCTCCTTACATGCACAAAGCCTCAAAACCAACTCCGCATAGGACAAGAGATTTGCGTGCACCTCGCCAGATCCTCCTTCCCCGAGTTAGGTTACTTCATAATGCCCTCTTACACAGTCTTCACACTAGCTTATTACAATCACTTGCACTTAGCTCTAAAAGTCTTAACACATAGTATGCACAAAGCCTCTAGCTCCGCACTAAGTTGATTCTACTAGGTATTTTCACTAATGCTTTCTTACATTTCTTAGATATCTATTTATACATTACAAATGGGGCCTAAACATGGGTAAACCCATGGGCCTACATCCCATACTCGTTACATAAACCCTAAACCCAAAAAGTCCACAAAAGAGGGCGAGATTCGATGATCTCCGCTTCACCTAGTGCTTCATCTTTGACCAGCCTGTCGAAGTCCCAAAATTGGTCAAACATGACCAGTGTTACCACAAAACCTGGTAAAGGACCAACAGGATATAATGATGCTACCAGTTGAATGGTTTGTTTGTGCTCAAGACCATTATCCATTATACCTCCCTAGCTAGGAGGGAGTGTTGATATTATGGTAGCTGTAGGAGGTATTAATCTCCATTTGTGACCTTTGACAAGATTAGAATATTTCGAAAGCAAGAAAAGAATTGAATATAACCCTAGAAGATATGTTGGCTAAAGGAAATAATTAATACAAAATAATTAGCACCCAGAATGAAAATTTGGCCTAGGTAGTCTAGCAGAAGCAGTATAAAAACAAGAGGCTAGTCTTCATTTTAGCCAGACTTCTCAGAATTACAGAAGTGCACTTGTGCACACTGTAGAAGGAAAGTTTGTGCACAAGTCTTAGGAGGAGTTGTTGCCACTAGTCCTGCAATATATATTCTCAATCTTTCTGGGTTGGACTCTCTAATCAGTCTTGGTTATGTTTGCTTGGTACATTACCTTGGTTGGCTATTGATCTGCTACTGGAACTCTTCTCTCTGTCAAGGTCAAGGTGCTCGAGGGTGGCATTAGTGCCTATGGTTGGGTGACAATATTGTTGTATTGTCTATGGTTAAACGAGAACATCCAATATTCTAACATAGTTGAACACGGTCTATATATACGGTCGTGGGAGATCTCGAAGCATCCCTGGATCTACTGTCTGTGTCACTTCGCGAGTTCAGAATTCGGGGGTTCTACCCACTTAATACTCCTTTTCACCCAGAGTAGGACTTCATTGAAGTGCTACACACAAATCCTTCCACTAGTGGATCGGATGGTTGGGAGGGGTTCTCAATGTATTCTCCAGATCAATGGCTCACAACTCTAGCTCAAGGGTCCCTTGGTCTCAATATTAGGCCACTCTTAAAAGGACACCAGTCAACCCAAAACCTGTTGGAAAGATACGTGGCACATGGCTCAAGTTATCGAAATATATTTTCTCTACCACAAATCCACCACACATGGCATCACCGTCGCTCAACACATGGACCCCCACATGCTCTCGACATGATACCCACGTCCCCACAATTAGACGGCTGAGAGGGATCTCGAAGGATCTGAAGATCGACGGCCCATAATACTTCGCAACTCCGACATTCAGAGGTTTTTGTGCTATAACGCCTTTGTTCTCCCGAAACGGTCAACACCGGACTAACTACGTCGTAGATTGAACTGTCAGGGGAGATCTTGGATACCCTCAGATCTACTGCTCACTTTACTTCTCAACCGAGAAGATGATTGGGGTTTAGTAAGGGGACAAATCCCATGATTACGGGTAACTGACTGCCAGTCGTCGGTCATCTGTCTAGTTACCGGTCCTACAAGTCTCCTTTAGCGCATTTGGACATACAATGTTCATTCATCATTTGCTCAGAAGTCTTGAACCACTTAGCTCCTTTTTTAGTGTAGCGAAGGGTTCCATGGACCTGGTCCTATGGAAATTTGTTAATCTCTAGAGATTACACCCTTTAACTCTTAGCCAATATTTTGATTAAGGTCGTGGGATGAGCCTGTGGTCACTTGGACAACGGGTTTGAAGGGAACGCCCTCCAATTCACAAAACTTAAGTTCTAAAACAAGGAGGGGTATTTTCGAACCATCTCGGAGGCCAAAATTGTCATCTTACACCCATACAAATGAAATGACTTACAGAAGAGCAATTAGGCATTATAATCATTAATTTCATGCGAAGCATAATTAATCACAGTTACAGACATTCAAATCATGCATTTCAATACAAGTGCATAGGAAAAATGAAATAATTATCTATTATAGTCGATCACCAACCAACTGAATGTGGGCGTTCACCTTTGCACCCAAGCATAGGCTCAGAGGCATTCATTATTAGCACTCTGTCCACCCCCGTGCCAAGCCATGATATCATTAGGTAACTTTTGCAGTTTCTCATAGAGTCTCTCTCTATCACAACAACCCTTGCAATTCCTTCGAGACTTTGTCTCTCTATCATAGCCTCTATGAGGTTTATCAAATGCTCCCTCAACATCAAGCTCGCGATCTTCTACTCAGGTCATGTTTTATGAAAATTCATAGAGATATTTTCTCTTGTTCTCTCCAATAACCAGAAAAACTTATCAAGCTTCCAGTTCTTATTCTCAACTAGAGAGTCTCACGTGGTCTTCCTCTTTTCTTCTGCATATTGGGGTTGCGCATTCCCCTTGGTGTGTCTCCTTCTTGTCTACCTTTGTGTGTATTCTTGCACGCCTTTCTCCTCATCAGGAAGGTTCTGGACTTGTCATGTTCCTTCTGTCAAAAGGAAACTCGGGTCAGTCTAGGCCTGTAAGCAAAACTTCCCTCTATGGTACTTTAGGCTGACAATTTTTTGTCTCCCCAACCAGACCCTCTATGCTTTCGTTCAATTGGTTAGTTGATTATTCAACCACCGGTCCTTTTCTTATTAACTGGTTTCTCCTTAGGATCAGGATGAGGCTTATTATTTCATAAAGGAGAAATTTGGGTCATTTTGACATAACGAACCCTCTCCAAAATTTCCTCACTCTTTTCCTCTAGTGATATCATGGCTAGTACTTCAGGGCTTCACCCCCACAGTCAGTCTTTGGCAATCTAAACAAAAATACATTTACATTGTACACATTACATCAGGGCTTCACCCCCACAGTCAGTCTTTGGCAATCTAAACAAAAATACATTTACATTGTACACATTACATAGCATGGTAATCATAATTAATGATTAATTATAAGTTGAGGGAAACAAGGGTGTTACAACTTAGAAGTGGACTTTTCATAGGATGAAAAGGACATAGAATAAATTTTCTTATCATATGCATTTTTCATCGATATGCAGAGGTTAAAGTGAGCGGTTGATCTGGAGGATCTAACACCATTGGATTAGATGGTGTCATGTGATCCAAGAATGGGTATTCCAAGGAAAGGGTGTACTTAGTTTTGAAAGGATGTAAAGATTCATAAGCTATGATGTCAGGATTAGATCTGAACTCGAAGCCCAAGAATGTAGTTAGACAACCTAATACAATCTCCCATTCACCACCTTTGCATGCAATTGAAGCGTCGTTGGCTTCTAAGTTTCGTGAAGGAAATTGTAGAGTGAGGTCTGAGTAGACAAGTCCTCCACAAGATATAGAAGACACAAATGAGAAAAAGTAGTGGTGTTGAAAGGTAAGAAATGAGAGACATGGGATAGTTGTTGGGGTCGATGTCGCCATTGATGAGATTCCATAACTGTTAGGGAGAGCAGCAGTTGGGAATTTTTGTGGGAAGATAGTTTCCTCAGCTTCTTTACAGAAATGGATGGATGATAATTGGTCAAACCTCCAAGGGTATCATCCAAAGTCCCACACCCTAGCTAGAGGTTGGATCTATTTTAAATTTAGGTCAAAGGAGGATGTGGCTAAGATTTTCAACAAAGTTTGGGGTTAGGGCCCTTCTAGCCTGGTCCTCAAAGAGTGGGAGATTTCCTTTGATCCCACCAGAGAACCATTGGTTCCTACAAAAGTATAGTATATCCTCCCCAATATCCAAATGGTTTTTTGGGAGGAAGAAATCATGGTTTCCATTGGAAATAATATTGGAATATTCCTCAGTTGTGAACCTAACTAGCAATTGAAAATAGACCGCATGTGGGAGCGGCTCCAAATAAAATTGCACTTAAGGGATGGGATCCTTGATGAAATAGAGATGGTTTGGCACATATTCACGTGGTTGTAGGGGATCGATTATTAATGGGCACCCTTCTATAGTTTTGATTGTCACAAGGTTGGTCACCTTCAAGTGCAATGTTGAAGACCCTAGTCTTTGTTTCCCCCTTTCCAGAGATCGTGGAAGCATAAAATTAATTTGAATATGATTATCTCCAATTTACAAAATTCTATTGATGGGGTAAATGACAATTAGTATTCATTTACAGGTAAATCCACGTATCCTTCTCTACAAAAGGTTTCAAGTCTAGGTAAGCCTAATTATTCCTCTTTCTCTTGATAATCATAATCTCATGGTTACTCCCGTGCACCCCATATTTGAAAAAGGGGAAGATTCATTGTGTAAATCCACTCAAAATTTAGGGGGTTCTTCCCAATAAGTCAACTCACCTCCCCCCAAACCATCATCGCATCCCTCTTCTCCCCTTAATAACAATTCTCCCAAGCCATGCAAAATCCAACCCTCTATGTCATATCCTTCAAAGTTGCATTTTGATTCATTGGTGTCTCAGTCCTCCATGTCATCATATAATTCCAATTATCTATTACGGTCAAGGGTTAATACAAACCATGAGGACTTATGTCCTAGGGTTTTGGTGATGGATAAAAATGTGTCTGATCATGTGGGCCTGAAATATTTTTTTTTCTCTAGCATAGCTTCAAGCTATTAAAGAAATTAGGAGTGGGAAGAAGTCAACAATAACTCAAGCACTTAAAGCTGGGAAATCCTAGGGAAAATTTCCTCAATGATTATACTATCTTTTATCGCTCACGGGGTGGGGGGATACTACAAATTGAATTCCCTTAAAAGGCTTGTTTTCTCTAGCAGGACAGATTTCATCCTAATCCAAGAGACTACGTCTAATGGTGAGAAAGCAGTAGAGTCATTCAGGAATTTTCTTATGGATTGGTCCTTTTGTTCTGTAGATCCAATGGGGATTTCGGGAGGATTGATTTTTTCTTGGAGCCCTAAATTAAAATCTTTGCCAATAAAGGCCCCAAGCCTCCCGCTCTTTTTAATTTAACCATATGTGACTCAAAGAGGAAGAATATAAGACTCTGGTTCAATCTATTTAGAGGAACTTAGTGGAAAATGAAGTAAGTTCCCTTATGTTTCAATTTGCTAAAAAAATATCCAAGGTTAAAAAAGCCTCAATCAGTTGGGCCAAGAGTTAAAAATTGAGAGCAAAATCCCTTTTGGAAAATGTTGAGGCTCAGATTGGGGAGTTATTGATTGAAAATTTGGTAGCCTCTCTTACTGAAGAGGAGGAATATTCCCTTAGTGAGCTTATGAAAAAAAGGAAATACATCCTGGATGATGACGAAGTGTAATGATGTTTAAAAATCAAAGTAGTTTGGTTGAAGGAGGGAGAAAATAATTCAAAAAAATTCCACACATTTGCAAATCAAAGGAAACTCCAAAATACCATTATGGAAATCAAGGAATCTAATGGGAATCCGGTCTCCTCTTTTGAAGGTATTGCAAATGCTGGTAAGGATTTTTTCTCTTCCCTCTTCAGAGATCCCCCTAGGTGTCCAAATGCTGAAATATTAAAGGTTATAAGGATTTTCCCAAGGTCTATTACAGAGGAAATGAATGATTCTCTCCAAGTTGAAATATCGGAAAAGGAGATACTACAATCTTCTCCTTTAGAAAAGTAAAACTCCTGGTCCAGATGGTTTAACCGTTGATTTTTTTCTGGGGTTTTATGATTTGATCAAATTGGTTCTCCTAAAGGTATTCTTAGAATAATTTAATATGTTTGATTTATTTAATACTAATTATCTTGCTCTCATCCCTAAAAAGAAATCCTCATATTCCTTCGAATATTTTCGTCCCATTTCTTGTTGCAACCTAATATACAAACTCATATCCAAATTAATAGCTAATCACCTTAAACCTATTTTAAGTGATTTTATTTCTGAAGAACAATACATATTTCTCTTTAAGAGACAAATCCATGATGTTGTCTCTATCACTCAAGAAGCATTTCATTTTATCAAGAAAAAATATATCTCTTCTTTAGTCTTGAAGCTAGAGCTTTCCAAAGCTTACGATAGAGTCAATTGGACCTTTGTTCACCTATATTTGATTCATATGGCCATGAATTTGAACTCGGTCAATTGGATCATGGCATGTATCGATTATTCCTCCTTTGTAGTTTTAATAAATGGATCTCCCTCATCCTTTTTCTAATCCACAAGGGGCATATGTTAGGTATGTTTGTTGTCCCCTTTTTCATTTCAAATTGTCATGAAAGGCCTCAGTAGGACGTTAAAACAAGCAAAAAGGGTTGGGACCCTTAAAGGTCTCAAAATAACTTCCTCAGAATTTTTGTCCCGTCTACTCTTTGTTGATGATGTAATTCTATTTGGTGGAGGTTCCTTTTAGGAGTATGTAGCTTTGAAAAAGATATTGGATGAGTTTTTATTTTCCTCAAGAATGAAATTAAATTTTCTCAAATCAAATTTGTACACCAATGTTATTCCAGAAGAAGTCTTGGTACAACTAGACAAGATCATATTTTTTGCACACAAGGGAATTGAAGATGAATTTAAGTACCTGGGTTTTGTATTGAAACCAAAGTCATATTCTTATGACGATTGGATTTGGCTAGTCAAGAAAATTCATGCTAGATTAATGAATTGGTCCTATAGGTGGCTTTCTTGAGGGGGTGGGCTTGTCCTTTTTAAATAATTTTTAAGCAGTATTCCAATTTATTGGGCAACCATTGTGAAAATCTTGAATGGTATTCTCACAAAGATCCATAGGGTGTGTTTTCATTTCCTTTGGTCAGGAAAAAAAGAGTTGGGTGGAATTCCCTTAATAAAATGGTCTCATTTGGCGATGCCAAAAGTGATTGGAGAATGAGGCATTAAAAATATCAATTGGTTTTGTAAATCTCTTGCAACAATGAGCCTATGGAGGTTGATCCACAACTCCATTTTTTGGGGAAGGATATTAATCTATAAATACTTGGGGGGGAAGTTGATTTTGGATTGTTTTAGATAACATAAAAATATGGGGAATAGCAACTCAGTGGGTTGGAGAGCCATGGTGGAGGATTCCCCCCTAGTTGGAAAGTGGAATGTGTTATCACTGTAAAAAATTTCATATGGAGTCCAAGTCTCAAGACACAGGAGGCTAAATCGGTATAGAGGAGCGATAGACTAGCGGACGGGGCTAAACATAGAGGAAAGGTGAAGTTGATGGGACCCAGCAGGTCACAGATCATGGGTGTCACAGATCGATAGTCATGGAGCATATTGGGTCGAGAACTAACGCGGAGGTTAATCTTTTGAAAGCGGGCTGATAGGAATACCACGGTTTCGTCTCAAAGGCACGTGGTTCCACTGGATGCATATCGGGGGGGAAAGCAAGTGAACTTGAAATCGCTCAATCACACCCCAATGTCACATGTCAAAATATCATTAAATACTTCAAATCCAAGGGTCACATGTAGAAAGGGAAAGTTGACGTCCAGTCAAATCATCTTGGGACACTTGTTTGGGAACTTTTCGTCTGTGCAATGTAGGGTGAGCACCGCCAAAAAATTGATTTGAAGGCTCATCATTTGAAATCAATGTTCGAACATGATAAGTCATTATCCATGCAAGGACTTTCATCAGTAGCCCATGATTAGCACTCAATGAAGACTGTCATTCAAAACATGGGTGGCATTGCTTTGTTGTTGGCGATTAATATTTTATTCCATAACAGAGCAACCATGAATAAAATCGCTCATCTAATTCTTCTATAGCTAAGGAAGGTAAGCTCATGCTTCCAGGAAAACCAAATGAAATGGATAAGACATATCCAGCAGCCTTCAAAAAACTGGGATGTTCAAATAATTTGAAAAAATCGTCAATGAAAAGAAAGAAAAGCTTGTTGTACGAATATTGGCAACAAAATTTCACACAGAGCCTACAGATGAAACAGGAGCAGGCAAAGAGATAAGATTAAATCATGTCATGAAGGATTTAATCACTAATGGATATGTAGATGGTTCCTACATGCACGCTGGTGAAAGTAAAAGGAACAAGCTATGGAAGAAGGAGACTGAAGCTAAAATGCTCGAAGGTACTGGAGAAATCCATCTTGCTTGGCTTGACACCTTAAAGGAAGATATTGCTAACCTGAAATAAATTTCAATCTAAATTAAGTATGTTTCAGAGGATTTTTGTGATGATACAAAAAAGTGGCATTCAGGGTAAAAATCTCAAATATGTCAGTTTTGGTTTATAACATCCCCTAGAAAGTAGGAATGTGGTGTCAATACGTTACTCCCTTTCTGACTAATAGTTATTTTTGGAATCTCGGGGAAGATGATCCATTTTGAATTCCCTGTGTAATTTATCTATATATACTATCAAAAATATAAATGAATGGTTGGACTTGACGGAGAGGGGCCTGCCCTCATAGCAGGAGAACTTTTTAGTTTCTTATGAACTTTAATATAAGAAGATAATATTTTTCTTAGATAGTCGAGATTCATCACGGTGTTGATGTTCAGTGTGTTTTCATGTTCTTCATATTCATGAAGATGTTTTTGCTGCTAGTAATAATCCTTAAGTAATGGAAGTAATTCATTTTTTTTTGTGCTCCTTCTCACATCAATTATACTTGTTATGTATTTTTGGTTACTGTTTCAGACTTCACTTGTGATTGGTGCTCTGCTTGCAGTAGTCAGCCCTCATGTTTCTTCATCCAGTGCTATACCAAGAGATTCATCCTCTAGTGGATGCCTCTTGCTGATAGTAGTTTTTCCTTTCTTTTCCTCTACCATCTCTTATTACTTATTTGGCTGAACATAATACCTATTTTGCCTCTGTTCCCTCTGGAAATACATAGCTTATAACTCTTGATACTTTTTTAGGAACAGATTGTTGAGGAAAAGATATGAAATAATCTTACTCGAGCATTTTTAGACTCTGCTTGGCTAGATCAAAGTAGACGGGAATATCACCTAATGTTTATAGCCAACAAAAATAACATCCTAACTCACAAGTATTGATTACGAGTGCTTAGGCTAGTCTTTTATCAACAAAAAACTTGTTGGAAATTTAATTTTTATGTAATTTTCTGAACATATCAGTTGCTGAAATAAATGTAATGACAGAAGTAAAGTCACCAAGATGATAATCAAGATAGATGAGACATAAAGAAATCCTTTATTTCATTCAAATTCACCAAAGAGTCATTTTCTTTACAAAATCTCATACAGAAATTTTGGACCAAAGTCAAACTTAGAAATCCTCGATGGAACATACAAAAGGACCTCTGACAGAAAACCAAAACTGAACTCTAAAAGATGGATCATCTTGCCACAAACTATTTCCCACTTGACTCTACACAATAGCCTTTGTCAGTCATGAAAATTAATTCACAAACAGACAAGTCTACACATAATATCAAAGATAGATCAACACCTCTGAAAAACAAGTGTCTAAATGATGTGATTCATCCCTGAATATTGTTGTCTACAATAAGACCCTGCTATCATAAAAGAGAATTAGGCTTGTGATGAATAATGAATGAATGAAAACTGAACTATCTCAACATAAACTCAAAGAGAAAACCTTAGTATGCTTATTCTTCTATCCTCCTCTTGTTCCTCCCTTTCCTTTGCCTTTTAAGCAAATTATAATTGGTTGAAGTAGTTAAACCAACTCATTAGTTAAGTTAATTAAAAGACTCAACTAACTTTAGTTATGGGGAAGAGTAAAAATTATAATAAGGGTTATAAATAAAATAATAACTAGTAGGTGGGACCCCTTGTGACTCCCTTAGTTCACAATAATCATAACAATCATAACATAACCATTAGTTAAGTAAAACACACCTCCTTGTGTCTCCCATCAACATATTCACTTTTGGCATATTTAGCTCATGAAATTTGAAATTATTTTCAAAACTATTACTCATATATCCAAAATAAAACATGTTGTCCAAAATTTCCTGAAGTCAACTGTCATTAACAATGATAAAATAAAACTTAAAAAACATATTTCTCAGTCTGTTATTCAACCCTCACTTGATTGTTGTTGTCACCTCTTGATTTTCCTGAATTTGTCTTTGGCTGTGCAGAGCCTTTAGGCCTAATCTCGCTGATAACGTGGGAACAATTGTCCCTCAAATGCATCCAGGAAGACACGGATTTGTCAAAGCCATTGGAGGGTGAGGAAGGGGCAGCAGTGGCTTTTCCTTTATCAAGGGTATGGTGGGCCTTAATTTTCAATCTCTTGCTAGCATGGGAGGATTGCACTAGCGAGTGGTCAAGGGCATCTTGGACAATAGGTTTAATAGGTGGAGGAGCAGGCAAGGACAAGTTGGGCCAGCCTCGATGTTGGGAGACTATCGGGTGGACAATATCCTACCATCCATCATTTTTTGGGACCTCTGGTTGCAATGAGACATGAGGAGGTACAGGGATACTGGGGGCTTTCAGGGCTTGGAAAGGAGGCCTTTTAGGCCTAGGTTGGACTATTCCCTGCCCACTCCAATTGAAAAATCTGGCATGAAACAATTGGTCGATATCTTGTGAATCAACATCAAAATGTATGGAGAACCTGGGCCTTCTTGGGCCTCAGTTCCAATTACCTCTACCTTTGTTTACTTGGCCATGGCTACCTCGAATGAAAAAACTCATATTGCATGCGTGATTTATTAGAAAATAGTATTTTAAATAACCATACATGCCAACTTTTAAAAATATGAAATAGATTTGGCTCAGCAATGTATCAGACTCATGCAATCCAATCCATATAAGTTGTTTTACCATTAATCAATGAGCAGGGAGTGAAAAGGGTTATGTGATATGCGAGGGGTTTATATGTAGCAAAACATGATGTAATGAGGGGGAAAATAACATGCTTACTGCTCAATGACAACATCAATCAACTACAAAGCAAACCAATAAAACATCACTGTAATCCACACAAGACACTACCACTTTCAATTGTTTTCACACTAAATTTCTCTTGACTGTAATCAATATCAAAACAGGGAGTGAAAAATGAATATGGGAAGATGATGGGATTTGTAATTAGCGGAAAATGAGATAATGGAAGGGAAGAAGAATGATTATTGTTCATGAAATTAATTAAGTGATCCATAAAACATTATGCGAAAAGAGATGCACCAACCAACAATCATTGTGACCACGTAACAATTACTGTGTATTTAACTAGTTCATTGTTCATAATCAAATATCCAATACAATGCCATCACAAGACAGTATGCATTTCACACAATCTGTAAAGAGGATTGTGTTCCTTTCTTTGCATCTTATAACAATTTCCAATAGTAACCACCCACTCGGTTAACCATCAAAATCAACCACTACCCATACATTACTTCAATCAACAAATATACTCAAATTCATGTTTCCAAAATTAACAATGAATTCATAGTATCATTTCCATCGGGTTTGTCATTTAAAATGCAATGATATTCATTAAACATATATAGGCAGTAACCAAATAATCAAGATCAAATTGCCAAAACCCGAATTGACAATTAAACACACAACATCCACCATTCCAACATAAGCTATGCGCTGAATAATTCAATCATGCAAGTGTAACTCCATCACTGTGCAAGCCCAATTTAATGTGACTCTAAAAAGATGGGCCACCCACCCAACACGATGAGGTATCAACAACAAGCTTGCCTCAACAAATGATCGGGCTACAAAAAAACATGCTTAAAACCCTATGGGTATCCCTGAGTGTGAAACCCAATCCATCCATGTTATACACAGTTTGCAGCCAACAAAACACCACGATGCAACATTTCTACCGAACAAAAAAAACACATAGTCACAGCAATAACTCAACCCAACGAGTTGATCCATCGATTTAATACAATATTGATTCAATTTAGTCACACTGTAATCGACTATGTTGTGTACACTTGGCTCATACAATCAGAAAATCATAAGCATGCAGTGGATGTCATTCATACAGTCTTCTTGGTTGTAATAACCAATCGGCCCCATAAGAAACTAGCAGTTATCATGAAGGAAACACCACACACACAACGCGATATGTGTGAGAAACATCAAGCATTTGTAACCAATGCTAGCTAATCATCCAAACAATCCTTAGCACCAAAATACCAGTGATTGTGTATCAAGCAACCAACTCACTACTGTCATGAAAATCAATCGAACTTAACAAGCTGTGGTCACCACACATACCCACGCATCAATTTGGATAGGGGCAACAGCCTTCTCAATTAACAATATTGAGTTATTAAACATAAGGGAAGCGACTGTGTAAATTGAGTTATGCAAATAACAATGCAAGGTTACCACTGTTATAACAGAGGTGGTAACTAAATGCCAAATCAACATGACTGTCATATGACTGACTGGGCGAGTCTGTTATCAAATTAATCGACAATACATTCAATCCACAACAACCCATAATAAAATTGAGAGGCCCGACAGTCTTCTCTACACAACTTCAGAGTAGAGGCTAAAGGTTTTTTCTTTAGAGGACCTAGAGAGAACAGAGCCAACTCCTTGTAGTGGTGAAAAATTTGAGGCCAATGGTTTACACACAAGGAGATCCATGATTCATTCATGGACAGGTAACAATCCATGGCAGGGGGGCATAACAAAAAGGTGAGGCACCCACTTGGCCTGGAAATGTCATTTAACGCACGCAGGGTATAACCCTCATGTTCTTTGTTCAAATTACCATAGTACTAAGGTGAAGTGATGCAGGAGCATCTCTCCATGCCATCCAGCTAGCCAGCCAGCCACATCAGCGAATTCAAATCGCATGTTGAAGAGAGGTACAACCTCATTTGAAATCTGAATTAAATGTAATTAAATGTCTAAGCTGGTGAGCTGTAGAGTCGTGCCTTTGTGCAGGCTGTAGATAAGATCAGCCTTTAATGTTTGTAAGGCTGATATCTAGATCCAATTCTGGACTAGACAGCTATTCAATGTAATTGAATAGGGTAGGTAGGTTGGAGGGAAGAGCTCGAAGAGCCCCCTCGGGTAAAAGAGATTTTGTATCCCATTTTGTTGAAGAAGTTGAGATAGTAGAAAATCTGCGTGTAGAGAGCAGAAGAGAGAAGAGCCGAGACCTTGTTACAGGCCGTGCTCAGGAACACATTGTAAATACAAGAATTTGCCATATTTAATACATAGAGCAGTTTTTCCTGCATGTTATTCTGTGTTATGTGGATGTATGTGAGTGTTCTTTACGTATGTTGTATATGTATGTTGTAGGTGTGCATTTGCAGGAGTGTGTTTGATTTCAGATGAAGGTCTTTGAGGCTTCACACCAAGAGGGTGTGACAGAACACTACGGGTTCTGATAGTCATGCACAGAGGATGCATTTCTGAACACTATGGGTTCAGACAAAGACGTTTTGCGGCACAAGAACTGGAGTCAACAACTCAGGAGAAGACCTCAAGGTTGTTGAATACCTTGGAGGCAAGGCTGTGTATGAGAGACATAATTGCAGACAGAATTCCGCTGTGAATTCTGTAGAGCTCTTCCAAGTGGGCATTAATCACAGGCACAAGGTGCATTTGAGGAAGGAACTCTGCTGGGAATTCA
This sequence comes from Picea abies, assembly GCA_900067695.1. NCBI lineage: Eukaryota > Viridiplantae > Streptophyta > Pinopsida > Pinales > Pinaceae > Picea > Picea abies. The sequence continues at coordinate 3,497 of CBVK0100138733.1, read as the reverse complement.
AAGGAACCAGAGTCACTGAGGATTCTGAGAGATCTACCAGGTGGGCATTGAGTAGGTGTGCATAGAAGCACAAGAGAAGATAGAACCGTTGAGCGTTCTATGAAAAAGAGAAGAAACTCTGCCAGGCGGGCATCGAGTCAGTGTGCAGGTAGGCACAAAAGAGAAGAGAAATCTTTGAGTTTTGGAATTCAGAGGAAAGGTCCACTGAGGGATCTTCATAGGGTTACTGAACACCCTGCAGACTCAGCAAGGAGGTTGCTTGAGTAGAAGACAGCCAAGAGGGCGTCATATTTCTCCATCTGTGGGAGAAGAAACATAAAATCCCTTAGGGGTCTGAGTGTTTGCAAAAGTTCAAGAGGAACATCGTTTTCACATGCATGGGCAAAGCTCAAAGTTGAGGAGTTCACAAGAGGAAAGAGCGCAAAGGTCGAGCCTTTGGGAACGTGAAATTCTTCCAAGTCTGGGAAGAAAGTGCAGCAGCCTAGAAGGGGCAACGAGAATCCGTCAGATCAGTGGAGAGAAGAAGATCTGGACCGTTGAGGATTTTACGTCCAGGAGGAGTTTAGGAGGAGTCTACGAAAGGAGGAGACCGACAGCCGTCGGATCTCACTCAGAAATCCCGTAAGTTGTTGGATCAGGAGAAGGCACACAGAGTTTAACCTCTGGAGCAAGCACACAAGGATAAAGGATCTGAACCGTCAGATCTAGAGCAGGTACTCGATAGACGTCGGATTAGACAGGAGCTGCATGAGGTTTAGCCATCAGGATATCAGCCATCGGGAAATCAGGATTCTCGAGGGCAAGAGAATTGAGACATAGCAAGTCTCGAAACACCGGGAGGATCTGGACCGTCCGTTAGCAGAGGGCACGTGACGGAGATTGAGTGATCGTTGGCATATTGGTTATTGGGAAATAAGAGTTCCCAAGGTCGAAGGAAACGGGACATCAAAAGTCTTGAAATCCCGGAGGAATCGGGACCGTCCATATGGAAGGACGCATGGCAGTGATCAGTGTCATCGAGAAAGTCCCGACAGGGAAGCGTCCATCGGTGTTTAGTTCATTGGGATATCGGTGATCCTGGGGACAATTTATTTGTGCACTTTGGAATCGTGAAACACAATACCTCGATGAGTGGGAGCCAGCTGTCATCGCAGCAGAGGAAGAGGACAGTGCCATCGTGAGGGACCAATTGTCAACATCTCAGGAAGGTGGAAGGTGCCATAGTGGAAACCAGCTGTCAGTGTATCAAGGAAGGAAGGAGTCACCATTTGAAGGGCCAGCTGTCAGTGCAATGGAGAGTCAGGATTCGAGGAGTCGAGAATCCCGTAGGCGTATGAATTTTGGCATCGCAAACCCCAAAACCCCGATGAGGGGGAAGGTTGTGGTCATGGGGTGATGGTCATGTGGACCCGGGTCTGAGCCAGGAGGGCTAGCTGAAGTAATAGCTAGCTGAAGTAATATCATGTCGGGAATAGGAGGATCATGGATCCAGGGGACGATTGCACTTTGACATCGAAAACCCCAAAACCCCGACAGAAGTATAAGGCTGCGGTCTTATGGTGAGCGGTCATATGGACCAGAGAGCCTAGCCAGGAGGGCTAAGGGCAGAAGAGAGCTCATCGGTGATCAGGTAATTGAGAGTATAGTGACCCTCGACATCAGGAAGCTCGAAACCCCGAACCCTAATATTGAATCGGGGAAAAGTCACGGTAAAGTGCAGAAGGTCGTGAATGGAGTTAAAGGACCTGTGGATCGAGTTTCAGAAGAGGATTCCAGCAGGGGATCCCAAGAGCTAATTCAGCTCGAATAATGGGGATTAGAACAATCCTTTGAGCGAGAGAGCGCGACGAGGGTGCGGTCGTGACTCGCCTGCATCATAAAACATCCGTGCTATGACTATCCATTCTTTTACACCTCATCTCTTATGATAACAAGGATGAAACTACATCCTCATAGTTTAATGCAAATTGTGTGGTACTACCAATTGCTACAACTAGATTATCCTAAGAGTCTAGAAAATAACATAACAAATTAATACACTTATCTTCTTTTACAAACATGATATTAACAGATCCAAGTCGACTTACCAAAGTATTGAAGGCATTTAGATGCCTTTTCATAGAATCTTCATCTTCCATCCTAAGATGATACAACTTATTTCAAAGAAACAACTTGTTTACCAAGGACTTTGACTGATACAAATTCCCCAACTTTTCCCATAGTTCCTTGGTTGTATATTCTCTTGATACATTCAATAACACTGAATCAACCAGGCATAGTAGAATTGTACTCCTTGCTCTTGTATCCAACTTCTCTGAATCTTTTGTTGACATACCAGTGGATTGAGTACTAGTAGTTTGTATACCAGTAGTTTGTGTACTAGTAGTTTGTGTACCAGTAGGTTGTGTACCAGTAGCTCGTGTACCATGATCCACAATGATCCATTTTTTTTTGTCTACAAGAAGGTCCTCCATATTGAGCTTCCATAGCTAAAAAAATTTACCATTGAACTTCTCAATCTCAATTCTAGAACTTCTTTCCATTATCTTTCAACACACGAATCACCACTGCAAAGATCTCACTGAACCCAGGTTTATCACAAACCCAAAATAAAATTGATGTATCAATACTGAGCCAAACCCTCAACAACAATGGATCTCCCTTGAAGCCAAAAAACGTGCTCTGATACCACTTGTAAGTTGTAAACCTGTGAAGTAAAGCAATGCATACAAATTCTAAAGAAAAATATAAATTAATCAATGGACCATATGCATAGTACACATAGATTTATGTTGGAAACCCTTGACCAGGAGAAAACTAGCTTTCCTTGGTGTCACACCTCTCAACTTTTTATTGTATTAATTTCACCATTCGCAATACAATATATACACAATATTTTAGGTTTTCCACAACTACCAAAACCCTAATCCCTTAATTCAGGATTAATTTAGAAAACTGCTAAAAATAATAAAAAACACTAAAATATCAAAAACCACTTAATTTTTAGATGTAGTTATCAAATATGATGCACACACCCCCCCACCCCCACACACACACATGCAAAGAATTAACAGGTACCCAACAATTTCTTCACAAAAAAAATATTCAGTCAATCTCATCAGTCTACCTCACCATGCCATATTACCCATCTCAGTTCATCAATTCCACTTGTGATATCATGGCCAGTACATTAAAGGTTCTTTCCCTCTCATTCAACTGCCTATGTTTTTCATTAATCAAAACATAATTACAAGCTTCATAATCACATCATATGAAGTTTTATCATAATTGCAATCATGGGGGAAAAGAGGGTGTTACAATTTGTCAACTTTACTTATTTGTGTCCCCAATTCAAGTTCAAGGGGGGATGTTGGTATATTTGATGTAATATTGATTTGTGGTCTTATGATGCAGCACCCCCTACTCCCCCGTAGGGCTACACGACCTCCCGGTCAAGGATCTCTGATTCTTGAGTCAACTTACCCTATGAAACCTTA
>CBVK0100138731.1:0-12100 GCA_900067695.1 Picea abies | reverse complement strand
AACTTCGTGAAAACAATGTAACATTCACTAAAGCAAAGTTCTTAACAAGACAAAGTTCAGTAGTGTTTCAGCAAAGCAGAATTCATAAAAAGTAGTGTTTCAGAAAAACAGAAACTAATCAAGGCATAAACAGAAATCACACTAACACACTATAAAACTAGTGGGTGAATCTTGTGAAGAAGGTGGGCCCTCCCTTCTCACAAGATTCCCCTGAGACAGAAAGGCTAGAGAAGGATGCTCAAAACAGTCTTTTATTCATCTATCAATGTATCATATTACAATCTGGAAATGAACTATGTCCCTCTCTCTGAAACTTTCTTAATACATAAAACTGGAGATCCTTTCGAATGATGATTTCCTCTTATTTAAGGAGGGAATCCCTTTGATACAATTGATCAAAAATTACAAATGTATATCTGAGTCCTATTCTTATTCAGATCGACTTTCTAAACCAAAATAGGATGTCCTAGTTTTCTGCAACAGAATGCTATTACAAGTGCTGAAAGAGATGTTGTTGTTACGGCTGGAGTAACAGTTCTTGTTGTTGTTGTTGCATGTTGTTTCAACATCGCAAATCATGGGTTGTTTCAGCCACGAGATTTGCGTTCTTGACTGTTTCAACATTTCTCATGTAGCAGCGATGGTTGGTGCTTAGCTCATGGTGCAGTTGTTGTAGTCAATCTGTATGAGTTGTTGTTGACCGCGGACTATGTAACGGCTTCCTTGTGTTTCAGCATCGTCAATCCTGGGCTGTGTAATGGCTTCCTCTGTGTTTCAGCATCGTGATCATGAACTATGTAATAGCTTCCTCTTTGTTTCATCATCGTGACCATGAACTGTGTAACAGCTTCCTCAGCATCGTAGATCATGAACTGTGTAACAGCTTCCGTGTTTCAGCATTGTCGACCCTTGACTCTGTAGTAGCTTCTATGTTTCAGCATCGTCGCCCATGGACTGTGTAACAGCTTATGTGTATTGTTGCTTCAGCAACAAGGCTCAAATGCTAATCTGTAGTTTGAACTGTTTCAACACTTATACATTTTTAATCAATGGTTAAGTACAAGAGTGATGTAAAATATTATGCAAAATAGATTAAACGTATAGTAATGAGAAGGGACATTGTATACCTTTGGAATGATAAGATAAAGTGATAATATGAGTTTAAATGTGCGTGATCAAGAGTTTAATAGTGGAAAAAATTATGGGCAAAAAGGTACATTGTGTGGTCCTAACATCCCCCCCAACTCAAGGTGTTGCATGTCCTCAGGAAACTTCACTCTGAATCAGAGTCTGAATATCGACTCTGAGCGTGTAAGTTACTCAAGCAGTAACTGTGGGAGGTATTGTCCGTTGGCACTCTAAACCCTTGGACCCATTGTAACCTTTGCCAATCTATTGTTTCTATCTTCTTAGGCATCTTATAATGGATTTGATATCTTTCTATTGGCAACCAGAGGATAGGAAAATAAAACTGGTACCCTATCCAGCTTTGGCACATTGCTAAACACACTGAATGTAGTTAGGTACCCTGGAGATTTCTACCTCAAGGTTAGTGGGGCTAAAAGGATTGTATTCCTGTCTTTTCTCAGTGGATTGCTGCCAAAACAAGTTATTTTCCTGGAGGGCAGCAATCTCTATGGATCTGATGAAGTGTTGACAATCCTAGAGCACTGTTGATTGTAGTTGTTGAACATGTTCAATCACCCCTGGTTTCTTTAAAAACTCATAATATGTTGTGACAAAGGTGGCTGCATTCTGTGGTTCTGGTCTTATCCATAGAAGGCGGTTGTCTTCATTTTGTTTAGCAGCAATGAAGTCATCTTGCCAAATGATTTTACTGTGGATAAAGGAGGTGAATGCCCAAATCTGGATGTCTCTGACAAGAGGATTAAGGTTCAGCTGCCTGTTCTTGGGAATGGCCTCGTTATGAAAATATGCCTCACAGAGGAGGTGTTGATCCCTAGCAGATGCTTCTGTAAAAGTTTTGACAAAATCTGTTGGTTGTATTATTGCATGGGGTTTGCCTTCCATGATTGATTTGATCTAAAACCATGTAAGTCGTTCCATAAGGAACAAGGAGTAGTTGCAGGATGGTTTTCTTGTGACCAGTAGCTTTTGTATCAAGTCAAATACCAGGGCCATTCTGCCTTTCAACTCTTTGTTCTGTTTCTTAAGGGCACGAGCTTCCTGTCGTGTCTGCTCTAAAGCTTCCCAATTTGAGTATGTATGATTTATCCAGATTTGTTTGTGCTCTTGCAGGCTTTTGGCCTTTGTTGCAGCATACTCTTTTTTCCATTTTTGTATTACTGTGTGCTCATCCCACGACTGAGTCTATGTTTCAGCGTTGCAAGTAGTGGGGTGAGGTAAGGTCTGAGTAGATTGTTCCACAAAAGTGTGTAGGTTGATCTGGCTGGGAGGTGTAAATTCCTCCATAGGCATTGTCTGTATATCTTTGTTGAGAAAAGCAGGGGCTTCATTTGTTGCAATGCAGGGATCAGTCTTAATCTTGGGACATCCTGCTAGTTCTTATGTTTCAGCTGTAGCTGGTTCTTGTGTGACAACTATAGCTGGTTCTTGTGTAACAACAGTTTCTTCCTTTTTGACTACAAAAGTTGAAGGAGTAGGGGGAGCTCCTAATATTGGGACTTGAATTACCTTATAGCCTGCTTGATAGTAAATATCCCCACATTGACAACACATATATTCTTTACACAGGCTCTCTGTAGTCCCCTCTGACATGGTTGTTGTACGAGCTAGGGTGTACAAATTTAGTTCCTTCTCGTATGCTTCCTTTACCCTGGCTAGTTCTTGCTTGTATGCTTCCAGTTCAAACTTTAAAAACTCATTTTCCTGCAAGACAGAGGCCATTGTTGGTTCTGGTTGAGGGATGACTAGTTCTTGTGTGGCAGTCACAGCCTCACTAGCTAGTTCTTATGGAGCAGCTACAAGAATGGTAGTTGATTCTTGTGTTTCAGCTTCTTGATGTAAGGAAAGTAATGTTGCAACACCTTGGACCTTTGATTCCTGTATCTCAATGTGAATATCAGCAGCTGGTTCTTGTGTTTCAGCCATAGTTGGTTCTTGTGTGGCAGTTATGGTTGGTTCTTGTGTTTCAGCCACTGAATGAGTAGCTGGTTCTTGTGTTTCAGCTATGGAATGGGTAGCTAGTTCTTCTGTTTCAACAACTAAATGAGTAGCTGGTTCTTGTGTTTCAACTACTGAATGAGTAGTTGGTTCTTGTGTTTCAGCTACCTGATTGAAAACGGATGACGTCGAAATACCCTGGGCATCTGGTTCTTTTGTTTTAGTGCTTGTGGATGGAATAGGCAAAGATCCCAGGATTTGGGAGGTTGGAGGTGTACGGGGTATCAGTCGGATGGGTTGGGGGTCTAGGGTAGTGGCAATAATGGGTGACCTTGTTGAGGCCCTTGTTCACTTTTTTCATAAGAAGGGCGTAAAGAAGGGAATTTGCTTTTGTTTATGTGGGGGTCTTTCCTCAATGATGGGACAGGGGGAATTATTTGGCTCAAAGTCATCGCTAAGAATATGAAGGGAGGAAGTGGATGACTCTGGTAAGGTATGAGGCAGGCTTGGTATGGTAGGGGGATTGATTGGATTGATTGGTTCTGTGGGCAGGCTATTGGGTACTTCTGGGGAGTCTGGGGGGTTTTGCAGTTGCTGCTCCTGGGGGTTTTCGGGAATTTCAGCAGCTCTTTGGGGGTTTATAGGTGGGTTGTTTAGTGGAGGGTTTTGTTGAGAAAAAACCCTTTGGATGAGTAGCTGGACAAGACGGTGATGGGTGAGTGAAAGGGTGGTATTTTTAGCCTTTCTGCAGTAGTGTGCCATATTTTTCAGACAACCCAGCAAATAATAAGGAATATTCACCCGTCTATTATGTCGTAAATGAGATAACAGAAGAAAGTCGTGTTGATAAACTACCTAGTATCGGCCCTCATAGGTTAGGTAATGTTTGATGAATCTTGCAACTTCCGGCCATGGGGGTGGCAATGAGTTGAGTTGAACACCCCTTCCTTTAAATTCAATTCGTTCTTCTGGCAAGAAGAAGTTCTGTTGGGCATTCTGAATTATATGTTTACGGTTGAACATGCGAGTGTCGTCGGTAGGGAGGCCTGAGACCTGTAATATATCTTCTTTTGTTACTGAAATTCAGACCCCTTGGACAATAGAATGGTCTTCCTAAAGGTTTTGAGTGAACTGCAACACCTGTTGTTCATTATACCCCTAGAGTCTTTGAAAGTAATTGAGCCATCCTACCTGCTGAAATATTTGATAAGCTATTGGATAATGTTCTAACAGCGCTATCGTGGTGGGTTCATTGCGTATAATATAGCCTCCCATAGCTACCAGCTCGGTAAAATACAACGTCAAAGAGTTTGAGTAACAGCTTCTGCACAGAGTGAGTTTTTCGAGCGACGATATGCAAAATGGTGGTAAAATACGCGAAAGGGTGGTGAAATAGGAACGGCAGTGATGAATTTGTGTGTAATGATGGTATATAAGGTTTGATGTGTTCTCCCCTCCCATCAAGTGCAGCTAATAATGATTTCACTCGAGTGGTCATAATGATTTATATTCTTCTCATTAACTATAGCTTAACTGTATTACATAAAATTTACATACCTCACCTTACCTTTTGATTCGTTCTACAAACAAAATATCATGCCTGTCCATGGTAGTCCTGCAGTGGTCATGGTGGAGACTTTTGATCTATTAGATGAATTGTATCAAAGATTTGCTGACTGGAAGGATGAACTATAATATGAGAGCATAAATCTTGCTAACAGATGATGTTGAAAATTTGGTGTTTCAGCAACAGAAAAGACCGAGGCGAAACAATTGTTGGATGGTGTTGTTTTGGTGATGAAAAAAATGTGAAGAACTTTTGAACAATGGTGTTTCAGCAACAGGAAAAATGGGGCGAAACAATTGTTGGACGGTGTTGTTTCGTCGCCGAAGGAAGTGAAGAATTGTCAGACTGTGGTAATGGGAAAACGACATGGGGTTTCTGACAACGATGTTTCAGCAATGGGGAGAGTGATGAAAAGTTGTTGACAATGGTGTTTCAGCAACAGAGGAATGAAGGAAAGGGAACGAATTGCTGACAGTGGTGTTTTAGCAACAGAGGAAAGTCAACAAGTGTTGAACAGTGGTGTTTCAGCATCGGAGGAAAGTGGTAAAAGGTTGTTGAACAGTGATGGGCAAAAAGGTGTGGGATTGATGGTGGTGTCTCGGCAATGGGGAAAGTCAGTGGTGTTTCAGTAACGAAGAAAAAGAAACAAGTTGCTGACAATGGTGTTTCAGCAATGGGGAGAGTGATGAAAAGTTGCTGACAATGGTGTTTCAACAATGGGGAGAGTGATGAAAAGTTGTTGACAATGGTGTTTCAGCAACAGATTAATGTCAACAAGTGCTGAACAGTGGTGTTTCAACATCAGGGAAGCTTGTCTCTTTGTAAAGTAAGATCGTCCTTTCCTGGTGACCTGCACTTTGATTGAGAATCTGCAAAAATCGATTGTAACATGGTATTTCTTGACAGGGATTATTAGTAAATAAAATCTATTCTAATCTAATACTAAAGAAATTAACTTAAAAGAATTAATTGCAATTAGGGGTAGAAACCCCCTCTAAAAAGAGGTAATGGGAGTCTGCCATGCATGTGGCCTTAAAATATTCTTTGGAAATAGGGCGCTGGTACAGACGGAGCCGATGGCCATTTACAAGTAACAGAGTTTTGGAGTCATCGATTGTGAGGAGCCTTACTGTTCCATTGGGGAAAACAATGTCTACTTCGTAAGGTCCAAGCCATCTTGTACGCAGTTTCCCTTGAAATTATTTGAACCGGGAATCATACAGTAGGGCCCAATTACCTTTTTGGAACTACTTGTTCTTGATATTTTTGTCATACCATTTTGATCTTTGTTGTTGAATTATGGTTGTCTGTTGAATGGCATCTAGTCTTTTCTCCTCCAATTCATTAAGTTGTTGCAACCTGGCTGTCTGTGCATCGGTCAAATCAAGGTTGACAACTAAGGCAGTCCTTAAGGTTTTTATTTCAAATTCCACAGGAAAGACAACACTCTTTCCATAAACTAATTTATAGGGAGAGAATCCTGTAGTATTTCTCCAGGTAGTTCTGTAGGCCCATAATGCTTCAGGGAGCCTGTAGGACCAATCCTTTCTATTTTCCTTCACTGTTTTTGTGAGAATGGATTCTATTACTTTATTTTTTCTTTCCACCTATCCATTGGCTTGGGGGTGGTATGTTGTAGTCATTCTATGCTGGATATGATATTCTTGAAGGGTGGCTTTGAACCCATGAGAAGTGAAAGGAGGTCCTCCATCTATAACTAATTCTCTTGGTACTCCAAATATGATGAAGATGTCTTTAAATAAGAAATCTATAACTGCTTCTTTGGTTGCTCTATGGAGTTCCTTGGCTTCCACCCATTTAGTCATGTAGTCTGTGCAGACTACTATGTAAACTTTGTGATTGGATGGAGGGTTGATGGGTCCTACAAAGTCTAAGGCCCATCTTTCAAATGGTCCAAGTACTATCTGGGGGTTTAATGGCATTTCATCTCTATGATTGGGTTGGCCTACTCTTTGGCAGCTATCACAGGACCGAACATATTTCTTTGCATCTTTGAAGAGTGAGGGCCAATAGTACCCCATCCTGAGAATTTTATGTGTTGTTCTCTTATCAGCAAAATGCCCTCCACAAGGGCCATCATGACAAGCTTTTAGTAGATCATACACCTCATCTTCTCTAATACACCTTCGGATTTCTTGATAAGCTCTTGTATGGAAAAGACACCCACTTATCCAACTATAACGAGCACTTTGATGAATGATACTTTTCTTCTCTCGATGGGATAGGTGTGGTGGTAACTTCCCTACAACCAAGTAGTTAGCAATGTTTGCATACCAAGGTGAGTGGGCAGAAACTGAAAATAAATATTCATCAGGAAAGGAATCATCTACTGGGGTATCATCATCAAGTGTCAACCGAGAAAGGAAATCAGCAACTACATTCTCTTTTCCTGGTCTATCTACAATTGTAATATCAAATTCTTGCAATAATAGTAGCCATCTGGTGACTCTAGCGTTTGTGATAGGTTTGTTCATTAAGTATTTGATAGTTGAGTGATCAGTATGGACAAAAGTAGAATATACAGTAATGTAATGTCTAAATTTATTAATGGCATAGATAACTGCTAAGAATTCTTTCTCGGTGATTGTATAATTGAGTTGAGCAGGAGTCATATTCTTGCTGATGAAATAGATAGCATAAGGGAGATGATTTTCTTCTTGTCCCAAGACAGCTCCTATTGCAGTATCTGAAGCATCGGAGGATATATGAAAGGGAACTGTCCAATCAGGTCCTCTAAGAATAAGATCTGTAGATAACTGATGTTTAAGTGTGTCAAATGCTTCCTGGCAGAAATTAGTCCATTTGAATTCAGCATTTTTCATCAGTAATACAAACAGGGGAGAAGCTATTTTGGAAAATTTCTTGATAAATCTTCTGTAGTATCCAGCATGTCCTAGAAAACTTCTTACCTCTGCTTGGGTTTTGGGAGTAGGAATATCCTTAATGACTTGTATCTTGGATGGGTCTACCTGAATTCCTTGAGATGAGATATAATGCCCAAGCACTATTCCTTCACTCATCATCATATGACATTTTTCTATACTTAAGGAGAGTTGTGATTGTATGCATCGTTTAATTACTTTCTCAAGGTTTTGTAGTGCTTCCTGAAAAGAAACACCATAAGGAGTAAAGTCATCCATAAAGATTTCCATAGAGTCATTAAGCATATCAGAAAAGATTCCTAAAACTGCTCTTTGGAAGGTTGTTGGTGCATTACATAGTCCAAAAGGAAGGACTCTATAAGTAAAGGTTCCCCAAGGGCTAGTAAAGGTAGTTTTATCTTGATCTTGAGGTGCAATTTTGATATGGTTATACCCACTGAAACCATCTAAAAATGAGAAAAAATTTCTTCCCAGACAAATTATCTAATACCTGATCAATGAATGGTAATGGAAAGTGATCTTTTTGAGTGGCTTTATTTAAAGCTCTATAATCCACACATACTCTCCATTTCCCATTTTTCTTAGGAACTATTACCAATGGGGAAACCCATTGACTGTCTGATATAGGATAAATAAACCCTGCATTGAGCAATTTTTGAAGTTCTTCTTTGAGGATTTCTCTTAAATTAGGGTTCATTCATCGTTGAGGTTGGTAGATTGGCTGACAATCTTCCTTAATATATATTCGATGAGTACATAATTCAGGAGAGATTCCTTTCATATCTGTGTAATCCCATGCGAATGCTTCTTTATTTTCCAGAAGTGACTTCATTAATTGTTGTGTTTCAGCATCTGTCAAATTAGGGTTTATGTTTAGTGTTTTGCCAGGTTCAATTTCTACTGGTATGCTTTTGGAGGAGATGGTGTTAGATGTTTGAGGTGGGCTTTCCGAGTTGAGGTTTTCTTGATTATCAGACTCTAACATTGCAGTTAGTTGATTATGAGTTTCTAGAGTCACAGAGGAGGGTTCACAAATAAAATTATTAATTACTTCATCCTCGGTAGAGTCTTTCAGGCTTAAAGCTTGTCCGATAGTCAAAAGGGGTTGAGTAGGTTGATCATCAAAATCTACCCATACAGAATTATCATTATTAATCAGGGGTGTGGCGTGAGGGTAGAGGGTAAGCTATTTAGTTTCGTATTTGTTTGAAATTGTCATTGAACCTGATCTACAGCTGATAAAAGCATCTGTTGTGGCCAGCCAAGGTCTACCCAAAATTAGAGGGTGCCCCCCCAACTTTGTTTTGGGTTGTCGTACCGTAAAGTCCACTAGATAATTCCAGGATTCTATAGAGATACTGAGGTCTTCAACGACTCCTTCTGGTTTATTTGTGGATCGATCAGCCAATTCTAGGATAGTTGGGGTGTCTCTGACTTCATTTTGCAATTGTAGTAGTTGTAAGGTTTCCAGAGTCATGATATTGATAGCGGCACCTAGGTCTACCAGGACTCGAGAGATTATCGTTTTCCAACTTGTATTGTAACAGTAGGGTGGCCGGGATCACCATATTTAACTGGGGGAGTTTTACTTGACATTAGTGCAGACAAGTCTCCCATAACATGGACTGTAAGGGGATCCTTAATTTTCCTACCAGGCTTTTTAACACAAATGTCTCGCATCGTCCTAGCATAGATTGGTACATCTCAGAGTGCTTCTAGTAGAGGAATTTTGACATATAAATTTTGTAATTCCCCTAGAAGATTGAAGGCTAGTGGCTCAGGCATTTTTGTCAAGGCTAAATGCTCAGGAAATGGTGGTTTTGCTATTTCAGCAGCATTGTTAGAGGATGATTGTACCTCTTCAGGTACATCATGCTCTTTTGTTTCCTCCTTATCAGAAGAGGTAACATCAGCTATGGCAGGTTCCACTATTCTCCCAAATCGTAAATGAATATTGTTGCATTAAGCAGGGAGAAGAGAAAGTGTAGGCTGGTTATAAATATCAATGCATTGCATAGCTTTATTATTTGGGTTGGGGTTAGGTTGTACAGGTAGCTGGGCTCTCATCATTTGATTTTTTGTTGGAGTACCAGCTGGTAAGGAGAGTGGTTGCAGGAATTGAGATTGAGGTAATTGATTTTGGAAGGGGGGTTGTCGTCCTCTCCAATTTTGATTCCATTAGTTTTGATATGGTTGTTGTTGTTGTGGAGGCCAAGGGGTCCACATTGATGGATCAACAAAGGGTGGGTTAGTTTGTTGCATGGGTGGGTAAGTTTGTTGCATGGGTGGGTAATTCATTTGATTAGTGTATTGCATTTGATTATAGGGGGGGTAACTCATTTGATTGAAAGAAGGATAATTATTCCAACGATTAGAAGATGCAAATGGCATGTTAGGATTCATACCTTGTCCCCGCGGTTTCCATTTCCTCCTCTATGTCAACAGATAGACAGCTTCAGCTTCCTCATCCATTGGTTGTAATGTTGCCTTGATCCCTAGTAAAGATGGACAATGTTGGGTTTCATGATCTTTATCACAGATGGTGCAGATTGGCTTTTTGTCCAATGGACATTCTCTTCATGGGTGCTTATCTCTGCATTGAGAACAAAAGATGGACAGAGCTGCTTCTGCTTCTGCTTTCTTTTTCTTAATCTGCAGGGTGTCAATTTGTAAGGCAAAAGAACTTAACATTTCAGTTTTAAAACCTTCAAGTAAATTACCTATCTCGGTTCTTGTTTCTCCCCCACTGGCTGATTTTTGGACTCTTGAAAATGTGGTGTCCCTGTTGTTTGATCTATTTCTTGAAGCTCCTCTTGAACATATTTTGCATAAATTAACAATTTCATCATATGATTCCTTAGATATGTCCCCTTTTCCAAGCATATTCAACATATCTAAACAGTCATCCCTTACTCCTTTTAATAATATAGTTTTGAGAATATCTTTACTTACATTGGGGTGACTGGATCTTTGTAGATTATACTGTAGCCTTTCTACAAAGTCCTCCATATTCTCATCCTCTTTCTGCATCATCTTAAATAGCTCCTCCCTCTTTTCTCTTGTTCAACAATAGTCCTGGTATTTGTTTAGGAATTTCTGTTTCATTTGGTCCCATGTTGTGATTACATGGCCTCCAAGACTCATAAACCTTCTTAGTGCATTCCCTTTTAGTGTTACTAGAAATAACTTTAATTTTTGAGCATTAGAAACGTAATCATAACTTCTGCATAATATATCAAACTCAAAAAGAAATTCATCAGGATCTTCTGAAGACAAACCATGAAAATTAGGTAATACTGAGAGTGGAATGTTTTTCATGGGGGCTACTCCTCTAGGAAGATCGCCAATAGGAAATCCTAATGTAGAGAAAGAGTTTTCATCATTTACCTCTCCTTTAGGACCTGCCTGTTCTTCGTGATGCAATTCTTCATTGTACTCATCCATGTTTTCTTCTGTCTGCTCCCCTGCTGCGCTTGCTCTGTCCTCAATGTTTCTTGTTGGCTTCTAGACTGTCTTAGGACTCCAAACTTATTTCCTTGTTTCAAATTTTGCTTGAAATGAAGGCTGGGACTTTTTTTTCTGAAGTTTTGGTCGTTGAGCAACAGATTCAGACTTTGATATAATCTCGTCAATGTAAGTCTTTCTTCCTCCTTTTCCTTTTCCCTTGCCACCTGTAGGGTCAGTGTCTTTGGGGTCTCCGTGTCCTTTCATGCAATCTTTGTATCTAAAAAATCATAAGTCCTTTTGAAATCTAAAATTACCTTCCCCGGCAACGGTGCCAAAATGTTAGTCACTATAATTGCTTAATTAATTTTAAACAATCAAGTACTACATAAATTGTCAACCCAGGGAAGTTTGTTTATTTCAAAGATAACCACACACTATATATGCTCAATTCCAAAAGCAACTCAGATTTGTAGTAAAGGAAACTATATTAATCACACTTGCCTTGAATGAACTGAAGTCCCATCTTGAATTATAGAAAAGAAAACTACTTATTGCAGAGCTTAAAGAGATGATTAATCTAAAGAATTTTGGATTACATTGAAATAACAACTGCAACAAGAAAGACCAACTATTTTGTAACTAGAGAACAGGACCCTATTCCCAAACAGGAACTTCAGCACTTTGTTCTGATGAACACACTTTCATGAACTCATTAATGCATTGAAGTCTTAACTATTCTAACAGAGAACAAGACCATTTAATTCCTTCCTTTAAGCAGGAACCTTTAGTACCAGTCTCTGATTAGCACACTCATGAAAAAGAACTGAAAGCTAACTACTTCTAACAGAGAACAGGACCCTTTAATTCCTTCCTTTAAGAAGGAACCTTTAGCCCAGTCCCTGATTAGAACACTTATGAAAATAATTGAAAACTGACTACTTCTAACAGAGAACAGGACCCTTTAATTCCTTCCTTTAAGCAGGAACTTTTAGCCCAGTCCTTGATTAGCACACTCATGAAAAAGAACTGAAAGATGACTACTTCTAACAGAGAACAGGACCCTTTAATTCCTTCCTTTGAGAAGGAACCTTTAGCCCAG
>CBVK0100138730.1:0-13713 GCA_900067695.1 Picea abies | reverse complement strand
AACTTCGTGAAAACAATGTAGCATTCACTAAAGCAAAGTTCTTAACAAGATAGAGTTCAGTAGTGTTTCAGCAAAGCAGAATTCATAAAAATTAGTGTTTCAGCAAAACATAAACTAATCAAGGCATAAACAGAAATCACACAAACACACTATAAAACTAGTGGGTGAATCTTTTGAAGAAGGTGGGCCCTCCCTTCTCACAAAATTCCCCTGAGACGGAAAGGCTAGAGAAGGATGCTCAAAACAGTATTTTATTCATCTATCAATGTATCATATTACAATCTGGAAATGAAGTACGTGCCTCTCTCTGAAACTTTCTTAATACATAAAACTGGAGATCCTTTCGAATGATGATTTCCTCTTATTTAAGGAGGGAATCCCTTCGATACAATTCATCAAAAATTACAAATGTATATCTGAGTCCTATTCTTAGTCAGATCGACTTTCTAAACTAGAATAGGATGTCCTATTTTTCCGCAACAGAATGCTATTACAAGTGCTGAAAGAGATGTTGTTGTTACGGCTGGAGTAACAGTTCTTTTTGTTGTTGTTGCATGTTGTTTCGGCATCACAAATCACGGGCTGTTTCAGCCATGGGATTTGCGCTCTTGACTATTTCAGCATTTCTCATGTAGCAGTGATGGTTGGTGCTTAGATCATGGTGCAGCTATTGTAGTCAATCTGTATGAGTTGTTGTTGACCGCGGACTATGTAACGACTTCCTTGTGTTTCAGCATCGTCGATCCTGGGCTGTGTAACGGCTTCCTCTGTGTTTCATCATCGTGATCGTGAACTATGTAACAACTTCCTCTGTGTTTTAGCATCATGACCATGAACTGTGTAACAGCTTCCTGAGCATCGTAGATCATGAACTCTGTAACAGCTTCTGTGTTTCAGCATCGTCGACCCTAGACTGTGTAGCAGCTTCTATGTTTCAGCATCGTCGCCCATGGACTGTGTAACAACTTCTGTGTATTGTTGTTTTAGCAACAGGGCTCAAATGTTAATCTAAAGTTTGAACTGTTTCAGCACTTATACATTTTTAATCAATGGTTAAGTATGAGAGTGATGTAAAATATTATGCAAAACAGATTAAACGTATAGTAATGAGAAGGGATGTTGTATACCTTTGGAATGATAAGATAAAGTGATAATATGAGTTTAAATGTGGGTGATCAAGAGTGTAATAGTGGCAAAAAGTATGGGCAAAAGGGTACATTGTGTGGTCCTAACAGCTTGGACCAAGTAAGTATAAACTCTCTCCTCTTGCAATTTAAATCTTTATTTATGTTTTTGGTTTCAAGTTTTGGGGGGGCGTCAACCCTCAAAAGGTCGGCCCTAGGTCCACATGGTTGTCTTATGATAGACCACATGTACACTCAGGCAAAGGAAAAACTGCACACGTGTACATGCAACTGTCATCATTACAGCCCGCGTGGACCCTTTATTTAATGGAACAAAAAAAAAAAGCAAGGGTTAACCCTCTTGAACTTGGTTTTTGCAGGATGTATGTTCACTGGAGGGAAAGAGAGCATGAGGAGATTAGTGAGTTGGTCAAGGAAGACCCCAATGTTGTTGTTGCCTTAATGCAATGTGGTCTGCTCAAGTTCTTCCTATGTCCTTTTATATGAGCACAACCTAGGCTACTGAATTCCTTGGTTGATTATTGGCATCCCGACACAGAGGCATTTATGTTAGAGGAGCAATCACTGGTGCCTACTACAGAGGACATATATTTTTTGACTGGACTCTCCAGGAGAGGGGAACCAGTCAATTTTTGGACATTTCCTTCGAGGCCTCATAACATATTGGAATTGATAGGACTTTATTGTGAGGCTGGTACAGACCGATCGAGCTCGTAGGTGCCCATAAGAAAGATCACGGATTTATCACTGCAGGAGATTGTGTTTCTTATTGGGAGTATGACTAGTTATGTAGCTCTACATCAAGTGTCCCATGCACAGATGAATTGTGCATTACAGTGCTTAAATGCATAGATATTTGACTGGAGCACTACACTGTTGGATTGTATGAAGAGGCATCTAACAGATTGTCAGTTGTGGATGTAGAGGAACTTTGGGTTCAAGATGATTCTATGCTCTTTCTTCTTTGAAAGAGTTCCTAGTTTCCGTCCTCGAGTGGTGGTACGAGGACATCAGGCCTCTCTTCCTGTAGTTTGTAGATGGGCAACGTTACTGCCACGAAAGGGTGGTAGAAGGAGACCAATGAGTCCTTTGATGGTGACTTCTTTGCTTGGTTGCCACGACAGATCCCAGTCATAGAGGATTACCCCTATGCTGGGATTGATTTCTCGAGAGATCTTGAGATACCAATACCTCCTGGAGAGGAGCGAGGAGAGATGGGTAAGTTTTCATCATTTTTTTTTGTGAAACATATGTCATGTTTATGTTGTTTTTTTTATATATATCATTTTTTTATACCAGAGTATTTGACAGATATGTGTCTATTATGTGTCGACATGGGACCAGTGCGACTTGCGAATTACGGGAGGAACAGGCATCATCCTTGGCCAGCGGTTGCACCTACCACCACAGGGGGACCAACAACAGTAGGAGAGATTCCATTCGGTGAGGCTAAGAGGGTTTTGAGACGATTTGAACAAAAATTTACCTCGCTCACCCACACAATCCCTATGGTAGAGATTGAGGATTTGCCACCATCTATGTAGCCTCATGTAGTGGGGGCACCACGGACGTGGGTCCAACTATTTTGGCATTTGGAAAATGTTGTTGATCATTACAATAGGGCCCACAGGCCTTGACCTTAGTTAGTCTAGACTTTTCATGTGCCGAGAGCACTACTTGTATATATTTTTTGAGGGCATAATCCCCATGACACGTTACTAGTCATATTTTTTAGGCGCTTGCATCCACCTATGTACTCTGATGATTATGATATTATATATGGATTTTTATGTCTTTTTGTGTCTTATGGATCATATTTTCCTTTTAAAATATATTTACATGTTTATGTGTATGTCTTTTTATATGTGTGCGAGATGCCAATCTAAAATTTGATTAGCTAGAGTATATGTAACTTGGTTTAATCTCCTAGGAACATGAAAATATGTAATATAATCAAAGATTCGTTCTAAGAGACGTACCCTAAGGAATCGTCGGTGTAAAGTCAGATCATGAACACAGTAGACTCTATTTAACTAAGACACCACTAGCTGAGCATCTAAATAGACCTGGAGATGAGAGATACCAAGTGACAAGGCGTCATGAAGCAACTCAATAACTACACTGTACTCAGCCACATTGTTTGTGGTGTCACCTAAGCATATAGCTCTGAAAGATAATAACTGGCCTCGAGGTGTAAAAATTACCCAAGTTGCAGAGGCAAGCCTCCGAGTGTGTCGTCTAGCACCATCTGTGTACCCAATGAACACCTCTGATTCACTTGACATCTGCCACAGTGACAAAAGATAACATCAAAAAATGACACGTCCATAATACTAAAAGAAACTAGAAAGCAATAGTACAAAGACTATACATGTGTTACAAAAAGTTACCCAAGTTGACCTACCTATGAGTAATACTTCTTGAGGTAGAGCCCATTTCTAGGCTCTGCCAAGGAATTTCCCTCAAAGTCAACTAGATGATAAGTTCCCTTTTTAAGAACCTCTTTTATGATGAAAGGTCTGAACCACATGGGTTTAAATTTTCCTTCCCCCAGGGGGTCCTTATCTTGGTCATAGACTAGGACAAGGTCGCCTTCAAAGAAAACCCGAGGACGAACAGACCAATCATACTAACACTTGAATTTATGTTTGTGAGCCTCATTGGCCAGCACCAGATCACAACGCAGCTCAATGAGCCTCTCAAGGTATAATAACCATTCTTCAAGTGGAGAAGTGTCTAGCAATAACTATACTGCCAATTTTAGGGACGGGATCTAACATTCAATAGGCAAGATTGCTTTCAGCCAGTAAATGAGTTGAAAATGTGAGAAACTGGTTGCAGTCTTAATAGACGTTTGGTAAGCCCATAATTCCGAGTATAACATCAAGTGCCAATTTGACTTGGCTTAGTTGATCGTTCAATGTAGGATGGTCTTAAGAGATTTATTTACAGCTTCCACCTGACCATTTTTTTTCTGGATATTAGGGTGACAAATGTTCTTTATGCAATCCAATATTTGATGTTAACTCGGTCATCATTTGGTTCTGAAAGTGAATACCATGGTCAGTGACAATCTCTCTCAAGACGTCAAACCTTTCTATTATTTGGTTGAATAAAAAGGGAGCCACAGTCTCCCCATCATCTTTAAACGTTGGTATAGCTTTGACCCACTTCGTGAAGTAGTCTATGGATACAATGATATAACGGTGCCCCCTTACTGAAGGAGGGTTACAAGTAGTGTAATCAATCCCCCACTTTGTGAAGGGACTAACTGTGATGATAGGAAACATGGGAGTGGGATGTGCCCTCATATTCTAAGAGAAGATCTGACATGGGTGGCATGCTTGACTGATTTGATACAATCTTTGATTAGTGTCGACCAGAAGTAACCTACTCGTAAAATCTTTTGGGTTGTTGCCAACCCATACAAATGACTACCACATGCTCTGGTATGGAAATTGTTAAGCACGATAATTGCTTCTTCGTGAGTGAGGCATCGGTGGAGGATGCATTCTACACCTCTTCGATACAACGTATCATCAAGTATAAGATAATTCTTGGCCTGATGGCATATACGGTGAGGATCATCATGAGAAGTAGAGGTGGGGCACTTCAAAGTCTGGAGACAGACAAGTATATCTCCATACCAGGGATCTGAAGATGTGATCAAAAACATATCTCCTCTGATAGGAGACTCTTCAAACATAACATCACCTGACCCAACTGGAAGTTCCAAAATAAGTTGACACAGGTGAGATCACACGACGCTACCACACCCCCGTCGCGCTCTTCTGCTCACAGGATCATTCTAGTCCCCTTCTTCTTCAAGCTGAATTAGCTCTTTAGATCCCCTATTGGAATCCTCTTCTAAAACCCGATCCACAGGTCCTTTAACTCCCTTCACGGTCTTCTGCATTTTATCGTGACTTTTCCCCGACTCAATATCAGGGTTTGAGGTTTCAAGATTCCTACTGTCAAGAGTCACTGTACTCTTCAATATCCGATCACCGATGAGCTCCTTTTCACTGATGCGTACCCTTTCTACCTTAGCTTTTGGTCCATGTGACCTCCCCGTACATGACCGCAGTCATACTCCTCATCAGGGTTTCGAACTTTTCGATGCCAAGTTGCAAATGTCCTTTGGATCTGCGATCCTCCAATTCTCGACGCGCTTTATCCCTCCAAGATAAGCCCTGGACAATGCAACCACTAATCCCGTGATCATAGTCCTGTCTCCTGTCGAGGCTATGGGGTTTCCAATGCCCAATTTCATATGTCTACAGGATTCTCGACTCCTCGAATCCCGACTCTCTAATGCACTGACAGCTGGCTTCCATTATGGCATTGTCCTCCTCCTCTGCAGTGATGACAGCTGGCTCCCACTCATCGAGGTATCACGTTTCGCGATTCCAAAGTGCACAAATAACTTGTCACCGGGATCTCCGATATCCCGATGACTCAATCCCCAATCAATGACTTCTTATCGGGAATTTTTCCGATGACGTTGATCGCTGCCATGCGTCCTTCCATATGGACGGTCCCGATTCCTCCAGGATTTCGAGACTTTCGATGCCCCAAATCCTTTGTCCTCAGGAACTCTGATTTCTCGATGACTGCTATGCTGACTCTTTTCGGGTCCCTGAAATCTGTCCCTCTGAATGGACAACTTAGATTATGCTGGGGTTTTTGACCTGGATTTCCCCGATCTCTTGTCCATAGGAATGTCGATTTCCCAATGTGCCCTCTTTGCGCAGCTCCTATCCAATCCGATGACTAATGGGTATCTGCTCTAGATCTACTGCTCCTCGATCCTATTCTGGGCTCTTCTTCCACTATCTTCCAACTATTTTGCTCTATACTTCTCTTTGCACAAGGATGGCTAAAGGTTGGGACAAAGGGAATGCTCAATCGGGTATAGTTTCTTTACTATGATTCTCCTTCTTTCAAATGGGACCCCTATCCCTTCTTTTATAGGTTAGAAGGAGCTAGGTACTTGGTTGAATGACCAGCCATGCATGGCCGAAAGGTTTAGTTAACTTACCCAAAGTTGTGTGTTCCATCAGCAACTTTCCTTTTTTCGTGCTTTTGTAGGTACACATGGGCTATCTTGGGTCAACTAGCATGTACACACATGCAGTAATGGAGCAGGGCGTGTGGGACTTTATAAAAGGGGTTTTTAAGAAGAGTTGTTCAGCAGTGTATGGAAAAGAAGGAATCTGAGATGGCCTTATTCAATATAAGCATGTTTGGTGCAAATTAGGGTTATAACACAGCCCCCTCCATCATTCCATACGACCTTAGGCCACGACATTGGGATCCCTTGTGAAATTTTAGGATTTCGCATTTCAGGAGTTTTCACTCCATTCAATATCAAAAATCTTAATGCTCGATCTTGCAAAATGGCCTATCCAGATTGAAGATCAGACTCACATTGAATTTGATGGCCAGGATCGGCTCCTCGAACAACTTTAGTCACCCGCCGCTTAATAGGCGCTTACTTTTATTTATGGCCTTGCTTTCCATACGACCCCAGGATATGATCGTGGGCCTAGTTCCCAAGCGCTTCGTGATTTCATGTTTTGTGAGTTCGCACTGTGTTCCATGCTGAAATATATGAGTCGTGAAATCGCGATCACTTAGATCGGATGACACGCGTCCCTTTGGATCAGATGGCCCAGATGGATATTGGCATTTTGGGACCTCAAGCTATCGATATTTCGGGACTCGGGCTATCACAACCTCTCTCACATCAGTTTTCCCAAAATGACTTTCTCCGCATTCGGATCTAGTGCCATGCATCCTGCTAGATCGGATGGCTCTTTATGATTTCGGATATTGGGGGTTTGGATCTCTCAGAAATACTTCAACGATGTTTCAAACTCCCGATTCCCATGATTATTATTTGTCGTTAATCTCTGAACTTTGAATTTCCCCACCAAATCAAACTTGCTTGCTCACTTGATTCAGGCCCATAACATACCATTTTAAGTGTTGCACTTGTGATTATGGTTGTGGCCTTTGTAAATGAATTCTTGGATGTTTGACTGAGGGCTTAGGAAGGAAAAACGATCAGTGACAGAGAAAAAGAGAGAAGTGATAGACCTTAGAGAAAACAAAAAGGCTTAGGGCCAACACCTCTCAGGCAGGCAAAAGAATAAAACTATAAGCCGAAAGGAAAAAACATTACGATTGGGTCTACAAAATGAGGAGAGATAGGAAAAATCCCCAAATTCACAAAACTATGACAAGTTTATGTGATAACATTTGGCTCCACAGGGGATGGCATGCTCCCTACGAGCTGCCAAGAACAAGTAGTTCCAGTGCCTTAGCTTTGGGCTACGGAGTCTCCTATTGAAAAAAAAAATAAACATAAAACAAGGATGGTATTTACAATGGTGGGATGCCAACTCCGGCTTTAAACAAAAAAAAATTCAGGAAGTGCCCATTTACAGGGCCACTAAAAACTTTGTCACCCTCCAAATCCTGCAACCTGTAAGTATTATTTGAAAGTGTCTCCGAAATTTTGAAGTGTCCAATCCAAAGAGATTCAAATTTACCATGCTTTCCCTTGTCCTATCTGGGTTCATCCCATTTGAGTACTAGATCCCTTAGTTGGAAATCATCCTTACTATTTTTCCTGTCAAAGGCCTACTTGATTTTATATTGATGGTCATGCACTCTGTCCATCACCTGCTCTCTATTATGTTGGACTTCTACCAGTTGATGAATTCTTCTAATCATATCGTCAGGTTCTCCATGGTAGTCTTGGAATAATTTTTCCACGGGCAGGGCAAGATGAGAAGGAAAAAATGCTTCAGTCCCATATACAATTTAGAAAGGAGAGATGTCGATGGACCTCTTTGTTGTCACTCTATCATCCCACAGAGAAAATTTGAGCTCTGAATCCCATGCTTTCTTGTTGTCCTCTAGAAGTCTTTTGATGATCTTTATCAGGATTTTGTTAGAGGACTCTGCTAATCCATTGTCTTGGGGACAGTAGGGGGTAGAGTGAATCAATGCAATTCTGAACTACTCGCATAACTTGATCAATGGTTCAGCCTTGAAGGATGCAACATTATCAATGACAATTTTGTTATAACAACCAAACCTTGCCATAATATCTTCAAGAAAACCAATGATCACCTTGTGAGAGACACTCCTTGTGGGGATAGCTTCTATCCATTTGGTGAAATAATACATTGCAGTTAAGATCCACCTGTGTTGACCACTTGAAGGAAGGTGAATCTCCCCAATAAATTCCAAACCCCACTGCCGAAAAGGTCATGAAGCTACTACAAGATTCAATGGCAGAGACTTGAGCTGCTGCTTCCTAGAGAATTTCTAACATTTGATGCAAGCCCTAATCGGTGCACAGACATAGATGAATAGAGTAGGCTAGTAGTACCCAACCCTAAGAATTTTATAGGTTGTGGTTCTCCAAAAATGGTGTCCCCCACACAGGCTATCATGAAAATTAAATATAATATTTTGGGCCTCTTATGGGTCCAAACATCTCATAAGCACTCCTAGAGGGTCTTTCCAATACAAGACCTAGTCAATAAGGAAATATCTAACTTCTTTGAGATTTAAAGCTCTTGCCTTGCTTTTTCCCATACCATCAGGGGGCTTTAAATCTTGGAGGAAATATATAATGTCTTTGTACCAGGCACATTCTACCAATGGAGGACTGTATTGAGGGCTATTATCAGACACTTTAGCCTACTGATTTTCTGAGCAATCGTTGATGAAGTTAACCCCCAAATATTTACAATTAGATTCATTCAATAGCTTGTCTAAACGTTGGCCTTTAACTAGTTTGGTGGGTTTTATTTCCAGATCGAATTCAAGGATTTTGGCAATCCACTTGCTCCTTCTCCCATCTATGTCAGGATGAATGAGAATGCCCTTCACAGAGGTTGAAGGAACGTATGCAATGATCTTCAAATCCAAAGCATAGACTCTAGAATCTTTAAGAGCTTTCACCAATACATAGGCATGCTTCTCCATGATTTCATATCTAACCTATGTGTCTCTTAGTGCTCTACTGAAAAAATAAATAGGCTGCTCCAGCCCTGCATCATTATTTTGTAATAAAACAGCGACCACTGTATCAAATGAAGCAAAGGAAAAAATCAGAAAATCCTTGGAATAATCAGGATTGATTTGCGTAGGTGCTTCAATCAGTTCCTTCTTGATTTGGTTGAAGGATTCTCTGGACTGGAAAGTCCATTTTACTTCATTCCCTTTCCTGAGCATGGTTGTGATATGCTTCACCAATTCAACAAAGTTTGAAACAAACCTTCTCAGAAAATTGTTTTTTCCCAGGAAGAACTGAACTTCTTTCTTGGATCTGGGAAGTGATAATTCTTGAATAGATTCTACCCTGCTTGAATCAATCCTGACCCTCTCAGCTGATACAATGTGTCCCAACAATTTTCCTTCCTACATGGAAAATAAAGACTTTTTTGGGATTTAGGGAGAGCCCAAACCTTTTTCATTTCGATAAGACCTTTCTTAGATGTTGGCAATGTTCTTTATCATATTTGGAGAAGACTGTTATGTCATCTAGATAGATGACCAAAAATTTGTCTCTTTCTCCAATGAAGGTGATGTCCATGTCTTGTTGGAAGTTTTCTCGTGTGTTCATCAATCCAAAGGGAATTTTGTCATACATGAATGTGCCCCAAGGAGTGGTGAAGACTGTATTTTCTCTGTCTTCAGGTAGGACAAAGATCTGATTGTATCTAGAAAATCCATCAATTATGGAGATCCTGGATGCGCCTGTCACCCTCTGCAATATGTGTTCCATTTTTGGCAAAGGGTAAATGTCCTTATTAGTACTTTGTTGGCAGCCAATTCAATTTTTTCTATTGTCCTATAAGTTGCCTACACCTTTGTCTTCTGAACTTCAAATTGTCATTGCATTTTTCAAACAGATGATATTTTCATTTCTTGCGACACTTGTAAATTGGTCTTCGTTAAGTTTTCATGACTATAAACGTGAAAACTTCTCCTTTCAAGGTCACATTTCGATCACTATCTGAATTGTCGTCATCTTTTTATGAATATTTTCTATGGCACTTACCTTTGGTTTATCGTTATGTGGCTGAAAGGATTTTCGAACTATGATCATTTGGACATTCTTACTTTGATTGCATAACTTGATTTTATTAAACTTATGAGGCATTGAGCATGTGAGTTTATACTTGATTCTATGAATTGCATAAGGGTCATGATTTATTTTTGTTTTTATATACGATATGATCCTTATAATAATCTTTTTATGGCTCTTGGCTTGTAAGTTTTATAAGTGGCAATTGGCACAATGGTTTAAAACTTTTGATTAAACATTTATGCAATGGCGCATGGTTAACACCCGGTGTTGGTTTCACATTAAATGTCAATGGTTTGAAAAACTATAGTTAATGGCGCATTGGCATATCACCAACCATTTGATTCTTGGGTTGGACGAATGATAAGGTTTTGAACTATGCAATGATTGATTGAACAGATGTGGAATTCGTCGGTTGTACTTTACCATAACTATTGTACATGGCAGTGAATAACTCCACCACCCTTAATGCTCTCCCCTTTGATCGTTCATTGCTGTTAGACCGAATGACTCTACTCCTATGCATTGGTGAATTCAACCCAAACCCTTACCATGTGCTCCCACCATGGCCCCGGTCGTCCGAGCTGAACCCAATGGCAGCCAGGCTCTGTTGATGTTTGACAGTGCCCGCAGTGACCTCGAGGACAATGGGTGGCTTCCATTTATACAAAAATTTGAGGGTTTTAACTTCTGCATAGCTAGACAATTCGCCATGACCTTTGATGGTTGTTGAGCCAAGGTCGGTGATATTCAATTGGAAATTGACGAACAGTTTATCAGTCTTGCTACAGGTTTTCCTGCAACTAAACAACGATGGTCCAAGAATTGAAAAGTAGAGGAGGCCCCTTGGACACTACTCTTCCAGTCGCATAAAGTTATCTCTTGTGATAAAGGTTTTCTCGTGACCATGCTTAAACAGCGTTGGCATGATTTATTGATGATAATCAAACAGTTTATCACCTGCGAAGGGCGTTACGGGTTTTTTTTCGTACACCACCTTCGTTTACTTATGGTTTTTATGGGTTATCAGCTCAATATGCTCTATTATTTGCATAGAATCCTATTTAAAATGTCAAAGAAGTACAAAAGGAACTAGGCTGATAGTAGCCTTTTTCATTATGGGCTGGTTAAGATTATTGTGGTCTGTCATTTGAGTCTACGTGGAGATTGTTGGAGCAATTTCCTTGCTCATAATGATTTTGAGGATTCGAACCCTCCACAAGTTGACAAACCTGTGGTGAGCGAGGACAAGGATGTACCCACAGTACCCTACAACATCCTTCTACCTAAACCCTTGGCCGACTCACCTATCGACCTACCCCACTCTGTGACTAAGGGTGTTGAGACTGTTAAGACTATGGGAAAAAATGCCTAAGGAGAAACCCACAGTAAACGCCAAAGGCAAAAAGAATGCCCGTTTGATTTCACGAATGGCCATAAATAAGCCAAAACCTCCTGTCGATCCAAGCCCTATCATGTTGAGTGAGGACTCTGATTCGAAAGTGGAGCGTTTCTTGGCTAGTGAATATCCCTATTCGCAAGGTTTGTGTGCCGAACCCTGGTATGACTTTGTGACAAACCTACCCCCCTGTCTACAGGACGACCCTAACTACCCAGGCATTAAGCTGCCTTGTGAAGCCCCCGGTCATTTATCCAAACCCTCTCCTGCTTTGTCAAAAACTACAGTGCCACCCTGTGATCAATGCAGCTCATGGTTAGAGAGATATTATCTTGATGTTCCAATTCTACAGTCCAGAATTCACTCTTTGGAGAACTAGGTTGCACTGCTTACCAGTCAAAAGGCTAAGTTACAAGCCACTGATAAAAAACAAAGGACGACAGGCTCCATCTTGTTTAAAAATGTGGAATAAGCTACAGCTGTCGTAAATTCTAAATTGGCATGATTGAATAGCCTTTGTCATCACACAGATGAATTCGAAATTGCTATGGATTTGATGAGCAGTTAGAGGATATTTGAAATGTTTTGATTTCCTTTTAGTTTCCTAGTTTAGTTGATTTTGGGAATATTTTCCCAGATTATGTAAACAGTTTGATATTATCCACAAGGAGGTTTTACCCTGTGGAAAGACTTATATATACTCATTATTTTTGTAATAACATCATCCTCATTCATGGGAGAACAAGGATATGGAATTTTAATACAGACTGAGACAGAATTTGATATTCTGCTATAGCTTTAGCTTTTCATAATATCAATATTTTGTTTTATGTTTATGTGTATCTATTTGCATTTGGTTAATGACTACTTTAGCTATCTTAGTCTTTTACAAATGATATAATTTAATCAATATAATCCATATCTGATTTCTCCTAGTGTATAAAAAACATAGCAATTACTTGATTCAGTTTGTGAATGACAGATTTCTCTTCTTCATAAGTTGAATTATTAAGTATAAGTTTTTGCATAATAGGTTTCCCTTATTGCAGAAATTTATAAATCATATAATTGTTATGATTTTTTATGTCTTGTTTGTCCTGTATTTATAAATCATATAATTGTTATGATTTTTTATGTCTTGTTTGTCCTGTAAATAACTCAAAGGGCAATGCATCCTATCATTTATGAGAAGCTTTTGGATTATCCAGTGCGAGTTTCCTTCCTCTGACCAGCTTCGAAGTCATCATACACAAGACAAATTTGGAGCGTTTCCAGGTCAGTTTGTCATTTGTTTGTTTAGTATATTTGTTAGTATTTTATTAATTAGTATATTAGGTTGTTTAATTTCAGTAAGTTTAATTTCTTGTTTATAAAATTATAAAATCAAAAAAGAAATACCTTTCTCTGTTTTAGGGCAGATTGCAAATGAGTTTTCCAGGTTTTAGTTAAATCTGTATTTTGTGAATATTGTATATTTTGTAGATAAGTTATATTTCATATAGTAGTTTGTATAGTATTAGTTAGTAGTTTGTATATTTAGATAGTAGATTAGTTACTTTGTTTAATAGTTAGATTAGTTAGTATTAGTTTGTTTTTATTGTTAGTTAGTTTAGTTTGTTTTATTTAGTTTTATGTTAGTTTAGTTTGTTTTATTTGTTTTAATTAGTTTAGTTAGTTTAGATTAGTTTTCTCTTTGGTTTTCCTAGAACCTTAGATCGGCTAACGGAGCCGCTAAACCCGTCAGGGTGG
Organism: Picea abies; assembly: GCA_900067695.1. Taxonomy (NCBI): domain Eukaryota; kingdom Viridiplantae; phylum Streptophyta; class Pinopsida; order Pinales; family Pinaceae; genus Picea; species Picea abies. The sequence goes on along the minus strand of CBVK0100138730.1, from coordinate 308 downwards.
TTCATCCCAAACGGCTTGGGTTATTAGACAACCTCGGACCGGTTCCACTCTCTCAGTTGACGGACGGTCGATTTCGCCCGTCAACAAATGGTGCTAGAAGGAGAGCCGACTGACAAGATGGCCTTGTAGGAGCCTTTATTTCAAATTTATTCAATTTCCCTCATGGCTCCCCAAATCACTGTATTGGAACATGCTTTCAACTTCTCATTACCTGATGTTCCCAACGAGACAGTCTCTCGCTTGTCCAAACTCACCTTTGATGGTGAAGGCAATACATCTGCTAAAGACCACCTTAACAAGTTTTGGTG
>CBVK0100138727.1:0-14626 GCA_900067695.1 Picea abies | reverse complement strand
TCCTCCAATTGTTGAGGTGTCAACCTTGTAGGTTGAGGTGTTTTAGAAGATGGAACATTATTCTCTTGATAGATGTTAGGAGTAGTCCTTCTAGTATTCATAGCCATATTTTTACTTTCAACATTTCTTGCCACCTTGAATGCATTCTCCAATGATTTTTGTTCCCAAAGGTGAACCTCATGTTGAATGGTATCCTTTAAAGTTCCTATGAATACATCAATTAAGTGCTCATATGGAATATTCGTTACCTTTATATTTAATCTTTTGAAGTTCTCAATGTGCTCTGCAACTGAACCCTTTTGCTTGAGATTTATCAATTGGCTAAAGAAGGTATTTATCTTTGTATCCTCATAGTGTGTTATCATTTCTTCCATGAACATTGTCCAAGTGATGAGTGATTTGCAAGAACAAATCCATTGATAGCACACAAATTGATTGGGTTCTAAATATAAAGAAGCAATTTGCACCTTTTGTGTATGTGGCACATCATGTAGATCAAAGAATTTATCCATCTAATGTATGCATGTGTTTGGATCCTTGTCATCAAACATCATCATATCGATCTTAGTAAAGTGGTTGGTCTTCAACCCAAAGTTTGAGTTTCTCCATTATTGATTCATCTTCCTTTTGTCCTCATCATGAATTTCATGGGATACATTTTCACTTTTAGGTGTCCTCTCTATCAGAAAAATTTTCAATCCTTCCATGATCTCCCTTTTTAAATCCTCCATATTAGTATCCATTATTGCCTCCAACTTAGCTTTAGTTGAATCCATCATCCCTTGTAGTTCATCTTTTGTTATTGTCTTCTTTTGTAAATCATTTATGTCTCTGCACATTTCTTCACCTTCATGAAGAGTCCAAGTAGGATTGTCTGGACGCTTAATTGGTGTAGAAGTTCCCTTTTTTGGTGGCATGTTGACCAAGTATCACTTTTAAACCTTGATTTTGAGGTGGTTCTGCTAGATGATATTTCTTCTGTTTTATCTCCAAAATTTTGTCCCTTTTGGGTCTGAAAATTATTTTTGTATCTCTCTAATACGTCTTCTCTGCAATTCCACAAGTCTGATCAAAATTGGATGTGCCAAGTGGAAGTTATGGTAACTTCCCCACACCTTGCTGGATTTTGTCCCTTCTAGGAGAGCGTACTTGTAAAGCGTCACAAGATCACAAGATATGATATTTGATTTTGAAAATTGTACCAGAAATATTGCAGACTTTTCACTATCCAATGCAAGTGGTCACACTTAATTTGGATACTCACTGAAGAAGATATCATTGTTTTACTCAGAAGACCTGTTTGAGACTAGTTAATAATACTAGTTAGATACCATATCTTGTACATGGTGTATCTAAAAAGGTAGGATGAACAATAAGCTGAAATTTTTATCATAGAGAACTTGATAACTTCTATGAATAATCTCCAAATTTTAGGGTCTGAAATTTTACAAAAGAAAAATTATAGGGAAAATTTTGAGATGGCTAAATTCAGGATGATTCCAAAACCCTATCTTACAAAGAATATATCTCTGAAAGTATAAGGCCTCAGGAGATGAAATTTTAACCCCACATACCTTGATCCATCTAATAAATATTCTCCAAGGGGTTCCTTCTGTAGCACCTTAGAAAAAAGTTATAGAAAAAATCCCAAGGTGTCTCGGATGTAGCAGCGAAAGCCCAAGACCTTGAGCTATAATACCAAATGTTAGGAACCAAATACCAAGATAGCATAGAAAAACCTCATAATGAGTACTCAACGCCTTGAAAAACAAATAATTTCAGATAATAAGCCTCTTCGAGGGGGAAACCTCCTTATACACCACATAGATTTCCAAATACAAGATGATTCCAAATGAAAAGGTCTCCTTGGTATATATAGGAGACTAAGAGGTACAATTACAACTAATAAACCAAGCCAGCATAAATAAAATAACATTACCAATGTAATATCCCCTAATTAAGGGGTAATGTGCCACTATTTAGGGCTTAACACAGATCAAGGAGGATGGATTCTCGATGATGCTCATATTCACTTAGTTAAGCAAAGAAATCCATGAATTATAGGCTAGCCTCTTCTAAAGGAAACTTAATATCTAGGAAATCTTGTGAACAGGGAGAGTCAACGTCCCTTGTGGGTGCAGTAGGATGATCACACGCCATATGAGGATGGATTTTTGGACCAATATCAATTGATGTTTATGGGATTTTTGGACCAATATCTTTTGATGTTTTGGAGTGGCGTGGAATATCCATATGATTCAACATCCTTAGAACAAGGTACCACCCAAGGATCAAAAGACCCAAGGGATCTATTGGTAAACGATGAAATCATGTTGATAGGAGTGATAGTTGTAGTGGGAGATGGTGTGGGGAGGGGAAAAATACCCATGAGTGAAGGATATTTGAACATCCCTACACCAACATGCATATAAGACTGTTGAGTATCGTCGACAAAGAGTACATTTGAACCCACATTAGATCCCAGGTCTGGGGGGCAGAGCGCAAGTTGATCTATCATCATTATTTTTCGTTGATGAGGGAAGTGTAGGACCCTAAATACTATAGAACCAAGTACGCCTAAGTAATAGAATGTACTCAAGAGGTGCAGAATGTGGACAAAGAGATATGTCCATAATTTGGGCATGATAGGTACCATAAATCAAAAAACAAGGGTAAGGCACATGGTCCTCCTCGTAACATATTGAGGCACATGCCTATAATTCAAAGTATTCAAAGGATCTTTTGTTGCAAACAATTATCCATGTTCTATGGGTTGCATTCATCACATAGAATTGAGTTGGGACTTATGTGAACCCCAGTAGAGTCAATAGCCATGAAGCATATAGAGGATACATAGCCCGATAAATTCAAGGATGCAGTATGGAGCCTCCAATTGAGCATAGATATGAATGGAGTTAACATGTATTCCCTCCAAAACACCAACAATTATGTTTGGCCAGTGGCAGTGATCAATAACAATATCCCCCCATGGTTTTCCATGAAGAATGAACATCTTATGTTGGCTCTTATAGTCTCAGGTAGAAGACAAGTGAAGAGAATGGATGTCTACCTTCAACCATTGATCGATGAATTTAAGAAATTATGGGAAGGGATACATGTATATGATGTATCAATACTCATCCTAATGGAGAGGTATTTTAATTTTTATGGCATATGTGCATACAACACACACAATTATCCAAGACTAGGAGTTTTCTCTGGTAAGCATGTTCATTTATTTGCTTATATCAATAATTTTATTTGGCATACTTCATTTGGTGCAACTATATTTTTGAAATTAAAATGTTATGTATACAATAACATCACAGGTCTTGTAACAAACGGGTATCATGGATTTAAATGTTGGGTACATGTTGATCCTAAAAGATGTTAAGTTATAAAGTCTCTCTCTCTCATGTATATTTGTTCCTACACTTAGAAAAAATTTCAATATGTGAAAGGTTCATGAGTTTTGTTGTAACTTCTTCCATCACCAAAATGCAAATCAATCATCCACCACCCTCATTTTACACTATGCTTAGAATATTTGTCTTCACCACGAGTTGATTGCTTGTTCATCTCATATCCAAAGCTTCGTCTGTCTGACTCACGATACTTAGTTGTTTTTTAGACTTCACTTCATTCTCATTACTTTAACACTTAGCCTTTTTAACTTTTCACAGTGGAAGTGGAGATCTTGTCATAAATCTCTTGAAAAAAATTTCTCTCCATCCATCTGTCTTCTTTTGGGTACTTAGTCATTTTTTATAATTTCTACCGCGGGTCTATGGGATTTGTTCTTATTCCATAATCTCTGTATATTTCTCTGCCACTACGTGGTGAGTACTCATTCTTGTCACGTTCCCCAAGTAACATTAAATTTTAAATATTACGGAGAGTAACAAGTGGTTAAGTATCAAAGGTCGCATTTAATGGCTATTTTCTCGAGATCATCCTTAATAAATTAAAATTAATTTTTCCTTAATCATTCTCTTGAAATAAGAGCTTCAAGTTTTATTGTGTAAAAATAATTTCTTTGATACTAACGTTTAGAAATACTATACATATCTTGCCAACTCTTTAAACATGATGGCCAGAAGGAAAGAAAGAGTTTGTAGAGATACTCTGAATACATTTGTGTGAGAAGATCCAAAATATCATTGTTCAAGAGCCTATAAGTATTATTCTATATTGTCACCTCAAGAAATAATTATTAATGATATTTGGATATTAGGGATTGCTAAGGCAGGGTTTATCCCAAATGTTCCTGAGGCTACAAAACTCATTTCACGATGCAAATATAAGTACAAAAAGAATCAAAGAATCATTTAATTATAGGGAGAATCCCCAATTTCCCTTGGACTACCTACTTTCAAAAATATGTTGAAGCTACCTGAGTCGACAATGACATTCAAAGTTGATGAAGCTTAATAATTTATGAATAATAGAAATGGAGGTAGGGACATGTTGCCGCAATATCTGGAAAACCCAGTGAGAATGTCAGAGGATTCATCAATTATAAAGATCTTTAATTGAGAAAACCATATCAAGAAATGGCATGGATTCTAGCTAGGGTTCTTGGGAAAGAGTCAAATACTACAATTCCACATCTGGCTCTTTATAGTTTGTATTTTTCTATCCAAGAAAAAGTGATTTTTGACTAGTCGAAAATCATTTCTTCTGAAATATCATTCCGGTTATCAAATTTTAGAAAGAACAAGAAGTTATTTATGTCTACATACTTTAATATTTTCCATCACATACTATCATGTATTTGAAGGTTTTCATTTAGTGAAACAAGTTAATTGCAAGCTAGACCTTGTTCACACATGGTACCCTGCTCTGTGGAAGCAGAAGGAAATGTACCACTTTTATGAAATCTATGATGTGTTTGTTTCTTATTTCAAGAAACTTGTATTTGGAAATGGTACTTTGAGATTATAATTGGATGCAGCAACATTTTTAGACAAAAGGGGAAGTTTTGAGGAAAATGAAAATTACAGCATCATTATAGTTTACTTCTCTAAAGAAGCCCCAATTTATCTCCCATTTTATGTGCCAGATAAAATTTGTGTGATAGAAGTTTAAAAATAGTACAAGTATTGGTCATGATTCTTTTATGAGAGAAATAAAAATAAATCCATTACCCTACCATGGAAGTTTGGTGAAATTACACTAAAAAATGCTTCAGAAATTGATGAATATGCAATCCAGTTTGACCAATATAATTTAAAGATGGAAAATCAAATAAAAGGGTCTGGCCCCAATCAATGTTTTATGAATCACATGACTTATGTTATTTTTAGTGTATCATATGCAAACACATACTTATTCAGACAAGAAGAAGAATATGATGATCACAACCCTAAAGCAGTTCCAATGGGAGACCTTGAAACTATTGTTAGCACAAATGAAGCACATAGACGGCATGGAAGGTTTGTTAATGAAACAAGAACAAGGTCTCAAAATACTTCTCAGAGAAGAGGCACACCCAAGAAGAACCCTCAAGTTGAAATTCAATAACAAAAGAAAACTTTAATTGAAAATTATAGTGACGAAGATGACCATGTTCCTCCCAAAAGGAGTCTTGAGAGACATCATAAGCTCATGATTAATAGTAAAAGAAAAATACACGCAAATCAACAAGAAGTATATGAAATCATACCTAATGATGATTATTCCCTTGAGGACATGGAACTAGATTTTAATACAGAAGACATAGAATTTCTAGACGAAGAGCAAAGGATCTAGGAAAGTAAAGAAATTGTAGTGGAGATGGAAATGCAAGAACTAGTATTCTATGCAGAATAATCCTTACCTCTTCACAATTCTTTATTTGACAAAGACACCAAGAAGTTAGTTTTGGAAAGAGTTGATTCAAAGGGAAAGAAGGTTTGGGGAAAAACAAATTCATAATTTAATTTGAGCGAAGTTTTACCATCAAGAATTGCCAAGATTCATAGAGCTATCGGCGATGCTCTAGATATGCTAGTGGATAAAATGGAAGAAGAAAATGTTATGCTTAAAGAAATGGTTAAAGAGATGGAATATGCTTTAATTCCACCCCCAATATTTGCAAGTCCTATTTCCACTATTCACCCTGGGAAAAGTTATGACAAAACACCATAACCAAGTTCGAAGCTAAAGGGAACATCAAGTCTGCTTGCCGCAGTTAGACATTATGTAGGAGAAAATATAAAAAAGAGAATGTCTCTTATCTTAGAGGCATGGGATATGGTAAGTATCTTTGTTTCTTTAGGTTCAAGTATTACCAATTTAAGAGATTACCTCCAGTCCGACCTCGAAAATGACAAGGGTTTCTACAAGGATGCTATAATCACATTTGTCTTGAAAATTTCTAGAATGATTGAAATGAAAAGGAAAAAGGAAGATTTACCATCCCCTACATGAATCAAGAAATTGAAATCATATTGGCTTAAAAGAATTAAATTTTTAAAATAAATATTAACTGATGTTGACACTTTAAGTGTCAAAAAAGGGGAATTGTATCTTAAATTGATTGAGATAGATTTATTAGGAACTACCGGAGAATTCCTAGATCCAAAACTAATTCTTAATTTCATGCTTATCACAAGGGAGAAATTTCAAGAACACCTAGAAATATTGAAAGGTGTATCAACGGAAAAATTCAATAGTATGACCGAGTACACGGAACATGAAGTAGAAAGTTGGTTTGTAAGTTATGTAAATAAAAATGAATATATTGAGGACACACTTCACCGACTTTCAATTGATAGAGAATTAGAAGGTACATTATTTTATATCAAAGTCAAAAAGGAAATAATCATTGCACCAATGAGAGAATATATCAAAAATTGGTTAAAGCAAGCTTTAATCAAAATAATTGAAGAGGATCAGGTGGAAGCAATTGGTATCAGACATGAAACTGCAATCTAATACAAGACAAAAGGAACGTTGACAATCAAATAGAGGAGAGAGAACATCGTCACAATGAGTAATACAAATCACATTCTTCTCAATTATTTTTTCTTCCCATTCAGAAGTCATTCAGTTGTGTTTTATCTGTCCCGAGAAAAACATAATTGATTTTCTGATATTTTATCTGTGTCTTCCTTTCAGATCCAACCCTGTTTTGATCTTTCATTTTATGGTCCATGAGAGTCCAATCCCACTCTAACTTTGGATGAATGCATTTTATTTTCCTAGACTATCAAAGACTATATTTTTTTTAATCCCGGAGAACTACTTCAAGGATAAACTTTAATAATATCTTTTGAACTCTGAGTTTTGAGCATTGGATATTTAAAGTTTTCCTATCATATTCTATCATGTTTTTAATGAAAATATTATTTTAAATTTCTCTCATATGTGGTCCTTTTATCTTTCTTTCCTTGAATGTGGTCGAAAATATTGAATTTTGTGATGGATGTGAGATTTATTTTATCTTTTCTATAATTGTCATTTATTTTTGTATAATATTTCTACAAATATTATATTTTTATAAGTGAAGATTCCTGGTCTCTTTCTTAGGAATTCTTTGGTGTATGTATATTATTTTCAATTAACAATATTTTTGTCTATTTGAGTGATAAATATTTGGAGTTTTCTATTTAGCACTCTCCCATTTTGCATATTATCATCCCAAGATATTCAAGATAAATCTTTAAAAGAATTACAGAGGAGTACCACCTCTATAAAAATGTAGGGGGGGTATTTATATCCTCATGAGGTTGTTGTTTGGACTTTAACAGATCTAAACATCAAAATTTTTGGCAACCATACTAGGGAGGACAAAAGGTTGATTTTGTAGATCGGAATTATAATGACCCAACCTCGTCTAAATCAACCTCAGTTACAGATTGGTCTTGGAAATCAAACGAGTATTCCTCATCAATTTTACAATTTAAAATTGAAAACATCCAAAACTCGTGAAGAACTTGAAATATCATGGAAAAACTTATCCCGCGAAGAAGAAAGAGAGATCGCAAGAAGGGAAATAAGAAAAAATATAAATTGAAGTCGGTATCATACAAGGGCCCAATAACAAGAAGTAAAAGAAAACAAATCCAAATTCCAAAAGTTGGAGAAAGTTCCACTACTAAGAAAAGAAGAATTGTGATAATGGGTGAAAGACAAGAAAATACCAAGAATTATGAAAAGAGAAATGATAGATAGAGAATTCCAAGAAGAAGGGTTAGAAATAGCCCATTAAATCTTCAAGGAGAATAACATCAATTGCCAACTCTTCCACAAGGAGTGTTGCCAACATTTTCAGGAGATGGAGTGATAGACCCCAAAATTCATATGGATATGTTTTTGAATATGTGTGGGTTCATTTAGTAGAACATGATGATGTAATGGTTAGACTTCTCCTTCATACATTGAAATTTTTGGCCTATGAATGGTATATGCCTCTTCTTGCAAGATCAATTTCATCATTCAATTACTTAGAATCCATGTTCTTGACTATGTATGCTCCTCCATTAGCACATCATACTCTTCTCACACAAATCACCCAAATTAATTTGAAAAGGGGTGAAAGGATTAGAGATTTTAACTTAAGATTTTTCAAGACATTAAATTAGATTCTAGAAGAAAAAAATCAAATGCCCCAGTCACACTTGGATGTTACAAAAATGCAATTCCCTCAAATGTAGAATTTGTTATCATGGTTGCACAAGTTGAAGACCCAAATGGAGCTATGAGGAAAGTGACAGAGATGGAAGAAATCATGCTAGAAATAGATGTTGATCCTGACATCATCCTCGGGAAATTCCAAAGACAAATGTATTTTGTCTCTATCTCAAATCAAGGGGCATCAACTTCAAAGAATGTTGAAAATCAAGGAACAAGGAACATTAAAAACAAAGGAGTTGGTGGAAGAATTTTTCAAGGAGTAATCCCTAATGTAAGAAGTGATCCAGTAGAAACCAAGAGACAAAAAAAATATTAGAAATAGCTCAGATCAATCAAACAATTTGACAAGTGTATAATGAGCTAATAAGATTAAGAAGAAGAGAAAAAACTTCCCCAAACAATCAAAACCCTAAATATCCTACTCAAGAAATGAGAAGAAATCCTCTTCAATAATAGAGGATCATAAATGAATAAGAGTATAGGAAAAGAGAACCTATGGTGCAAACCCCTATTTTTTTCATGTTGGAAGAGGTCTTTGATGAAGAAAATTTTGAAAACTTTGACCAAGAGGCTGAAATCATTCAAGATGAAAGTCTTGAATCTGTACAAAGAGATGAAGGTGAGTCATCCATGTATTTTTTTATGAACACGAAGAGTCATATATCTGACAAGAAAATGTTGTGAAAACCAAGGCACAAATCAATAAATTCAAAGAAAAAGAGAATCTTGAAAAAGCAAAAGAGAAAAACAAAACAAATGTTCCAAAAACATCAAAATAACAAGCATTTGTGAATCATATCAAGAATCATCCACATATGACTTACAATGTAATTGATGACTTAACTAAGTTGAGGATTACTCTCCCTTTCATGGAAGTTGTAAAAATCCCACAACAAAGAGAAAACATTCTCAAGATTTTGGATGAGCCAACTACAAGAATTGAGGTTGTTGTAACTAATTCCAAGCTTCAACAAAATATTTCAGTAGTTAAACCAAGGGGTAAGGTCCCGCCATTCTACATCACAATAGAAAATCATGATGTAGTATTACACAATTGTTTGTTTGACAGTGGAGAAACTAAAAATAGTATGTCCTTGTCAGTAGTAGAAGCTATGGGAATGGGATGTATGAAGTATTATGAAACTAGAGAGAGTATCTATGCAATAGATTCAATGAAGGTCCCAACATATGGGGAAATCAAATATTTATGTGCCTAGATAACTATAGCACCCCATATTACAACTATTTTCACTATCATTATGGTTGATTTCCCTCCAACATATGGGTTAGTTATGGGAAGATATTGGTGCTCACTAATTGGAGGTTACATCATGAATGATGGAAGTTGTATGATGTTAAAAAACAAAGACAACATAATGGTGAAAGTTCTCCGAGAAGCCAAAAAGCCATTTTCTTTTAGGAAAAAAGATAATGAATTAATGCAAGACTATATTGATGCCAGAATTGGAAACTATGTTGTGCTTGACCCAGAGCAACCAAGTATTTTAAAACAAAAAGGAGAAAATTCTTTTGAAGTATTTTGGAAGATTGCTTTTGATGGTTCCTACTCCAAATCTAGAAGTGGAGTAGGGATTGTTTTCAAGATCCCCAATCCAATGATATATCCACACGCCATCAAACTCGAATTTCCTTGTACAAATAATGAAGTTGAATATGAAGCTTTGATACAAGGAATGAATCTTGCACTACAAATCAGAATTGAACACTTTATAATAACCGATGATTCAGAACTAGTTATAAATCGTATAAAAAACAAGTAAAAGATCAAAAAAGAGAAATTGAAATTTTGTGCCAAAAGGGTAAATGAACTTATGAATTCTTTTAGTTCACTTAACATCTCTTTCATCCCAAGAGATAAGAATCATAAGGCAGACTCGTTGGAGGTTGTTGCATATTTATTCAATCTTGATGACTCACAAAGTCAAAATAGTTTCCATGTCAAAAGGATTATCAGGCCTTCAGTTCTTGATAATCAATATTATCTTCAAGTTTTTGAGAATGATGAGGAGTTGGCTGAATTTATGGCTGATACAAGTGATGTTGTAGATAACTATGAAGATAAAAATCATCTATCGCTATCAAAGGATTTTATCAATTTTGAATCTCTTTTCACAAGAGATAACCAAACCAAAGTGCCCAACTTGAAAGAAGAATTGTCTGTTAGAAAAGTGTAGGAAACTCAAAAAATAATTATTGGCACTCAATATTCTCTTAAAAATGTAAATATCGGTACTAGTTGTACTAAAAAATAAATTTGTCAATACACCGCTTTATTCAAAGTATATTATGATGTATTTGCATGGACATGTGATGATTTGAAGGAGTATGATAACTCAATATTTCAACATATAATACCACTGAAAGAAGGAACAAAGTCAATAAGGAAAAAATTGAGGATTGTGAATCCTAAATTAAAACCCTTGGTAAAAATTGAGTTGGAAAAGTTGAACAAGGTTGGAATAATTTTTCCAGCTAGAAATTCAAAATGGATTTTAAACCATGTTATAGTATGTAATATACCAGATATAAAATGTATGCAAAACTGAAATAAAATGCTAGTAATGGCATAATAACAGCAATATAACCAGAACTTTCACCACAATAACACTGAAATGATATAAGAATAACAATAGAAATAGCACTTTGAATCTGAAAGCAATGTTCATGGGCCTCTTTGAGGGGGCAACCTCCAGTTGAGAAAATCTCTATTACAATAATATCCAAGCTAGGGTTATCATACCCTTGACTCCTATTTATGCTAAAAAAAACATCTAGAGGAAGATCCTTCTAGAAGCAAAAGCTTCTATTAAGTCTTCTTACATCCACCTTATTATATTTTATTGAAAGGCCTTATTAATATTGACCTTCATTACATCTAAATATATTGTTCTACCTATGTGCGGGTTAGGACCCTAACATGTTCACCCCCTTAAAAACAGCCTTTTCCTCAAGGCTTGAGATAAGGAAATTGTTGCAGAATGGTAGTTGGTTCCCAAGTGGCATCTGCTAGAGTTGTATCTCTCCACTAGACTAGCACTTCCTTGATGGTTCTCTAACGTAGGTGACGCTCACGCTGGTCCAAAACTGCTTCTGGATGTAGCCAAATGGATCCTTCTTCAGCTAACTCTGGAAGGTTGGTTTGAATTTGGCACTTATCTCCAATCACCTTCTTTAAGCATGAAACATGAAAAACGGGAGACTTGTCCCACATGCTTGAGTACGGTATAAGGACCATAAAATTTGGGCGCTAGCTTTTGAAAATGCTCGGCCTTGAGGGAAGTTTGCTTGCAAGGTTGCAGTCAAAGAAACACCTGATCCCCTTCTGCAAATTGACATTCAGAGTGACCTTGATCTGCTTGTTGCTTCATGCGATTCTGTGCCATGACCAAATTCTCTTTGAGGGTACGATGAATAGCCTCTTGAGCTGTAAGTGTTAGGTCAACCACATGGACCTTTGATGCACCCGGTAAGTATGAGAGAACTGAAGGTGGCTTCTGTCCATATGTCACTTCAAAAGGAGTCATGCGTGTAGTTGTATGGTATGAAGTGTTGTACCACCATTCAGCTAGGGGTAACCATTGAGCCCACTAATTTTTCTTTTCTAAGGCAAAACACCTCAAATATGTTTCCAAACACTTGTTGACAACTTCCATTTGGCCATCGGTCTGGGGATGATAAGTTGTGCTGAGATGCAATTCGGTGCCTTGTATATTGAACAGTTCTTGCCAAAAAGTGCTTGTGAAAGTTGGGTCACGATCAGAAACAATAGAGTGTGGCATGCCATGAAGCTTGAAGACTTGATCCATGAATATTTGAGCCACCGTGGATGATGTAAATGGGTGTTGAAGGGCACAGAAATGAGCATACTTGGAAAGGCGATCAACAACCACCATGATGACGGATTTATTTCCCGATTTGGGTAAGCCGGTAATAAAATCCATAGAGATATCCTTCCAAATAGCAGGTGGAATCAAGAGCGGTTGTAGTGTGCCCGACGATTTGACTATTTATCCCTTGTTGCATTGACACACATCACATTCAGCTACAAAATTATGAATGTCCAATTTCATACCATCCCAGAAAAAGGAACGTTTGACCCTGTCATAGGTTTTGGTGAACTCGGAGTGCCCTGTTGTGCGTGTAGCATGAAGCTCAAAAAGTACCTTGGATTTAAGCTTTGATTGTTTACTTAAATACAAACAGCCTTTGTATCGAAATTCCTCATGGAGCCAAGAGTACCCTGGGGAGGTTGGAGCCTTGGACGGCAATTGGTGGATCAACTGCGAACTTTTGGGATCTTGTAGCCATTCCTAACGAACGGCTTGGAGCCAATCTGGTACAATGAATGAAAGAGAAAAAAGGGATCCTTCATCTTCATATTTTTGGGAAAGTGCATCTGCAACCACATGTCTTTTCCTTTCTTATAGATGATCTCATAATCATATCGAAAGAGTTTATTCACCCATTTTTTTTGTTCTGGGGAGGAAATGCATTGTTCCAGAAAATACTTGAGGCTTTGATGGTCTGTCTTAATTTGGAAATGTTGCCCCAATAGATAAAGATGCCACAGATCCATGACATGCAGAATAGCCAACATTTCCTTTTCATAGATGGATTTGCCCAGATTTATTTCAAATAGTTGCTTGTTGGTAAAGGCCAAAGGTCAACCCTCTTGCATAACGACAACACCAATTCATTTCCCTGAGGCATCACATTCCAACACAAAGGTCTTTGTGAAATCGGGAAGGATGAGGACTAGAGTGGTGCACATGGCCATCTTCAAGGTCTGAAAATCTTGAGCAGGAGCTAGAGTTCTTCTTTAGGAGTGCAGTGAGAGGTGTTACAATCTTCCCATAATTCTTAAAAAACTTGTGATAATACCCTGTTAAGCCTAGAAATCCATGCAATCTCTTAAGAGTCTTTGGGTGAGGCCAGTCTTGCATAGCTTCAATATTTTTAGGATCCACCCTGACTCCATCGTTTCCAACCAGATGACCCAAGTATTATACTTCTAAGGCACCAAAAGCACATTTAGACTATTTTAGGAAAAGTTGGTGCTGAGAAAGTAGATGGAGAACTCAATCCACATGAGAAAGATGGTCTATCTAGGTTTTTCTATAGATGAGGATATCATCAAAGAAAACTAAGACAAAATGGCAGAGAAAAGGATGGAAGACATGATTCATGAGGCTTTGGAAGGTGGAGGGGGCATTACATAAGCCAAAGGGCATGACCAAAAACTCATAGTGGCCTTCATGAGTTCTAAAGGAAATCTTGGGAATGTATGCCTCTTTCATACATATCTGGTGGTAGCCCAAACAAAGATCCAGTTTAATGAAGAATTGGGCGCCACTCAATTCATCTAGAAGGTCATCAATGACAGGAATGGGGAATTTTTCTTTGATGGTAAGTTTATTGAGGGCACGGAAGTTAGGACACATTCGCCAAGAACCTTCTTTCTTCAGGACCATGACTACAGGAGACGAGTAGGGGCTCATACTAGGGCGGATAACGCCTGCATTAAGGAGTTCCTAGACCATTTTCACAATTTCTTTTTTGGGGGAAAAGGGGTGATGATACAGACAGATATTGGGAGGAAGGCTTCCAGGTACAAGGGGAATGGAATGATCATGAACACCATGGGAAGGAGGGAGGACTTGGAGAGTGGAAAAGACCAATTGATGTTTATAAAGGATGGCTTGGAGGTCTTGCGGTACTGAGGGTGTCTCTATTGCTTGTATGGCATGGAGTTGGGTGATAACACTAGAATCACCCTTTTTGAGCAGCTTTTCCATGCGATGGGAACTAATTATCTCAGGTGAACCAGTGGTGATGCCTTGGAACTTATATTGGTGGCCCTCTTGGTCGAATTTCATGGTCAAGTCTTTAAAATCCATGAGAATGGGACCCAAATTCCTTATCCATTCTGCACCCAACACAATGTCACAACCTCCCATGTCAATAGAAAACATATGGGATTTCAGGT
>CBVK0100138726.1:0-14511 GCA_900067695.1 Picea abies | reverse complement strand
CATGATTTGGAAATTATTGACGGCATGGATGTAGCAATGAGTTTCTTGGGCAATGTGGCGATGAATAAAATTATGGGTGTTGCCACTATCAACCAGAATGTTGACCTTCCAATGCTTGATGTAACCGATTAGCTCGAGGGTTTGGGGAGCGGAGAAGCCAGTGAGAGCGTTGAGGGAAATGACTGGTTCTACTTCGGGAGGGTCTGAGGGAGGGGTTATGTTAGTGGATTCAGGTGACTCAGACACAGAAGGAGTTTCTTCATCTTCTTTTGAAATCTCCTCGGAGATGGCCATAAAAATATTTTGTTCTTTACACTTGTGGCCTGGGAAATATTTTTCATCACAGTTATAACAAAGGCCTTTGAGTTGGAGTTCAGTCATTTCATCCCTGGTCAATTTTTGGATCTTTAGTGGAGCAGAGGGAGTAGTGGGATTTACTGGTTTAGGGCGAGGGATAAAGAAGGGTTTGTGGTTTTAAGAAGATACAACATGTTGTGCTGATTTAGCTATTTTGGTAGCCTCCACCCAACTCTCAAGTCGAGCCATGAGGACATGGGCCAGAATTTCATCCTTGAGGCCGCTGATAAAACACTCTCAGAAAAAGGAATTAGACATGTCCTCTGTTCTAAAATCCAGGCGCTCAAAGGAAGCTATAAAGTCTTCCACTGTTCCTAATTGTTTCATCTTTGTCAAACAACCCAAATGGTTGGTGCTAGTGTCAAATCGTTCATAAAGGTTTGCCACAAAGTGTGTCCAAGCAATATACCCTTGACAAGAAGTTTTTCTCCATTGCCACCATTGCCAACGTTCTTGATCTAGATGGAGAACACCATACCGGAGTTTGGCCAAGTCATATGTAATGTCGTATAAACAGAAGTAATGTTCCATTTGGGTTACCCAACCAGTGGGGTCTGAGCCATCAAATTTGGTCACATCCACCCGCAGAAGGCATAGGTCACATTGAAAGTGATGGTTCTGCAAGGTATGGGAATGAGAGGAATGGTCACCTTTAGTATGTGGGGGTGAGGAAGAGGAAGGGTTATCTATAGGGACATGTAGTTTGGTGCAGAGTGTCGAAAAGACTGATTCAAGCTGGGTGGTGAGGTCTTGTTTGATTTCCCCCATTGAGGACTGCATGGTTGTATTGATGGCAGAAACATTGCCACTGAGTTGTTTCACTTCTTGTTGGGTTGCAATGAGACCAGATTGCAAAGTGTTGAAGTGAGCTTCTAAGTCTTGGCTACGAGTATGGGCCATGAGGATGAGGAAACTGAAAAGGGGCAGGCGGGGTAAAAATCTTTTGCCGAAAAAATGATATGGATGAATGTGATAAGGGAGAAGAGATGAATCCAATGGAATAGGTCTCAAATAATGGTGAAAATTTCCGATTCGTACACAGGTGTTTTCTGATGCGCTACCAATCGAAGGGGTACCAACAGGGGTTACAAGGGTGGCCAACAGATGTGTGTTTAAGTACCACTTGTATTTCCTGTGTGTATGAATCCCTCAACTGTGGGTTTATGCACGTAACGACAGATCTCTTTGGCTTAAAGATGTCAGAATACGTCTCTACCCTGGAAAAAAAATTAACCCACACTTTCTGCCGAGGAAAGTGCTCTGATACCACTTGTAATATACTAGATATAAAATGTATGCAGAACTGAAATAAAATTCTAGTAATGGCAGAATAACAACAATATAACCAGAACATTCACCACAATAACATTGAAATGATATAAGAATAACAACAGAAATAGCACTTTGAATCTGAAAGAAATGTTCACGGGCCTCTTCGAGGGGGAAACATCCAGTTGAGTAGAGCTCTATTAAAATAATATCCAAGCTAGGGTTCTCATACCCTTGACTCCTATTTATACTAAAAAGAAGCATCTAGAGGAAGATCCTTCTAGAAGCAGAAGCTTCTATTAGGTCTTCTTACATCTGCCTTATTATATTTTATTGAAAGGCCTTATTAATATTGACCTTTATTACATCTGAATATATTGTTCTACCTATGTGCGAGTTAGGACCCTAACATAGTAAGGAAGAAAAGTGTGGAGATTCATATTTGTGTTGATTTTAGAGATTTGAACAAGGAAAGTATCAAAGACGATTATCCCCTCACTAACATAGAGATGCTTCTGGAACAAGTGACCAGTTCATCTCTGATGTCTATGTTATATTGTTTCTCTAGATATAATCAAGTAGTGGTTGTAGAATAAGACAATCTTAAAACTGCTTTCATCACACCTTCAGAGACATATGCATATGTATGCATGCCTTTTGGCTTGAAAAATGTTGGAGCCACTTTTCACAGGGAAATGTACCATGCCTTCAAATATTTAATTGGAAAATGTATGGTTGACTATCAAGATGATCTGGCTATTCACTCCAGAGTAAGAGAAAAACACATCGAGCATTTAAGACAAGTATTTGAGTGATGTAGATTATATGGAATATCTTTGAATCCTAAGAAATGTTTATTTTCAGTTTCAAAGGGAAAACTCTTGGGACATATAGTCAGTAAAAAATGAATTTACATAGATCCGGAGAGAATCTGAGCTATTAATGAATTAAGCCCTCCAACGTTGAGAAAAGGAGTACAGCCATTTTTTGGCAAGATAAACTTTGTAAGGAGGTTTGTCCAGGATTATGCCACAATTGTGAAATCGATAAATTTCTTGTTGAATAAGGGTCATAGATTTGAATGGACACAAGTAATTCAAAGAGCATTCACTAAAATCAAGCATGCAATTACTTCAGCTCCAGTTCTTGTTAGTCTGAAATTTGATCAAGATTTTATCATATATTATTTTTCTTCAAAAGAGACCATTGCTTCTATATCGACACAAAGGAATTTGAAAGGAGAAGAAATTCCAATAAGTTTTATGAGTAAAACTCTGCATGACTATGAGTTGAGATATTCAGAAATAGAGAAGCAAACTCTTTCTTTGGTTAAAGCAGTGGCACGCTTCAGAACTTACATCTTGTCATCTCATGTTATAGCACATGTTCCAAGATATCTCCTGAAAATGATCCTTAATCAATAATTGAGAGAAGGGAAATGGGAAAATTGGCTTGCAAAAATTCAATAATATGGCATTGGGATCAACCCATTGAAAACAGTCAAAGGACAGGGGTTATGCAAAATTATGGCAGGGATTGATTCACTAAATGGGTTTATATCAATTTCGATAGGATATTATTCATCCACATCAAAATCATATAAGGATATAATTTTCTATCTAAAATTTGGCCAATTCCCAAATGGTATGTCCTCAAAATAAAGAACGACATTAAAGATGAAGGAAAACCAATATGTACTAGTTGCTAAAATACTTTTTCAAAGAAATTTTGATGGGATGCTACTAAGTTGTATTGATTCAATGAAATCCCAAAAGGTGCTTGTTGAATTTCATGAATCCATTTTCAGAGGACATGTCGCACCTACAATTATAGCACATAGAATTATGAGAGCAGGCTATTACTAGCCAACCATTTTAAATATGCATATGCAATGATCAGAAAGTGTATTTCTTGCCAAATATTTTCTAGAAAAATGAAAAGAGAAGCAATGTCGTTGCAGTCTGTAACAGTTGAAGAACCTTTTGTACAGTGGGGACTTAATGTCATTGGCCCAATTAATCATAAGTCTAGCAAATGATATTCTTATATTCTTACTGCAACTGACTATTTTACAAAGTGGCAAGAAGTTGTAACCCTCAAGAAGGTTGATTCTTAAGAGCTCATAAATTTCCTCAAAGAAAATTCTTTATCAAGATTTGGAGTTCCAAAGAAGTTTATCACATACAATGGATCAATATTTATCGGGCCAAAGTTTACCAAATTTTGTGGGGAATTTGATATTATAATAGGACAATATTCAAACTATTATCCCCGGGGAAATGGTTTAGCTAAATATACAAACAAAACATTGATCCAAATCCTTAAGAAAACAATTGATGTGAGTCAAAGAAATTGGCATACAAAATTAATAGATGCATTATGGGCCAATGCACTTACATCGAAAGACGCCACTGGGTTGTCACCATACACATTGGTATATGGGAAAGAAGCAAAAATAAGAATTCATTTGGAACTGAATGCCTCTTCATATGTTGTAAATTTTGAATACGTTGAAGAAATTGCTCCCTTACAAAGAAGGTATAATAAGTTGATGCATATGGAGGAACAAAGGAGTGAAGCATTGAGGAAAATAAATCAAAGACAACAATCTATAAAAATATGTTTTGATCAAAGTGATTCATCCAAAAAAATTCAAAAAGGACTGCTAGTATTGTCGTGGAACAAATCCAAGGACAAATATTCTTTGCATATGAAATTTGAAGTGTTGTGGATCAGCCCCTGTGTGATTGAAAAAGTATTGGGATATGATTCTTATTTTCTCATAGACATGAAGGGAATGGTTTAGATGTTGTCAGTCAATGGGAAAAATCATAAAAAAAAATTCTCTTGATCAATCTTGCTCTCACTTGTACATAGTTTTTATTTTTTGTAAATATTTCATAAGCCTTTTTTTTCAATTTCTTTTCTTATATTGACTCCATTCCCAATCGAGGAGATTTTGGATTCTTAGTAACCCACAGGGGGTTTCTATCCCACAGTTGGAGCCAATTGTTGATCCTAAAATATGACAAGTTATAAAATCTATCTCTCTCTCTTGTATATTTGTTCCTACACTTAGAAAAAATTTCAATCTATTGCAGGTTCATGAGTCTTCTTGTAAATTTCTCTATCACCAAAATGCACATCAATCATATGCCACCCTCATTTTACACACTATTTTTCTTCACCATGGGTTGATTTCTTTTTCATCTCATATCCAAAGCTTCGTTCAACCGCCTCACAACACTTGGTTGTTTTTTAGACTTCACTTCATTCTCATTAGTCTAACACTTAGCCATTTTAAATTTTCACCATGGAAGTGGAGATCTTGTCATAAATCTCTTGAAACATTTTTCTCTCTATCCATCCATCTGCTTTTGGATACTTAGTCATTTTCAAGAATTTCTACCACATGTCCATAGGATTTGGTCTTATTCCATAATATCTTTATATTTATTTGTCGCTCCGCGGTGAGTACTCATTCTTGTTACGTTCCCCAAGTAACATTAAATGCTAAATATTACAGAGAGTAAAAAGTGGTTAAGTATCAAAGGTTGCATTTAATGGAAATTTTCTCGACACAATCCTTAATAAATTCAAATCAGTTTCTCTTTAATCATTCTCTCGAAACAAGAGCTTCAAGGTTTATTGTGTAAAAATAATTTTATTGATACTAACGTTCAGAAAGATTGTACATAACTCACCAAATCTTTAAACATGATGGCTAGAAGGAAAGAAAGATTTTGTGGAGATACTTTGAATACATTTGCACAAGAAGATCCAAAATATCATTGGTCAAGAGCCTATAAGTACTATTCTACATTGTCTCCTCAAGAAAGAAGTATTAATGATATTTGGATATTAGGGATTGCTAAGGCAGGGCGTATCTCGAAAATTTTCGACGCTACGGAACTAATACCATGGTGCATAGATAAGTATGAAAAGAATCAAAGAATCAAAGAATCATTCAATTGCAGGGACAGTCCCCAATTTCCCTTGGACCATCTACTTTCAAAAATATGTTGAAGCTACTTGAGCCAACAATTACGTTCAAAAATGATGAAAAGACTCTTTTAAAGTTCTCTCATATGTGGGCCTTTTATCTTTCTTTTCTTGAATGTGATTGAAAATATTGAATTGTGTGATGGACGTGAGATTTATTTTATCTTTTGTGTAACTATTATTTATTTATTTAGATCATTTCTGAAAATATTATATTTTTATGAGTGAAGATTCATGTTCTCTTCTCAGGAATTGTCTAGTGTATGTGTATTACTTTTTCTCAACGATATTTTCAGAAAAAAAAAAAAAAAGAGATTGAGAATGAAATAAAGAAATCCCTAGAAAGAGAAAATAATAGACCTCAACACCCAAATAACCAAACCCCTAGTCTGATTGCTTATCTCCCTTATATCCAAGGATTTACTGATAAGATTGCAAAAATCCTAAAAAAAAAAGAGATCAAGACCTCTTTCATACCACTTGATACTATCAAACAGAAAATGAGATCAGTCAAAGACAAACTTGACCAACACAATTGCAAAGGAGTGTACAAAATAGAATGTTCATGTGGAAAATGCTACATTGGAGAAACAGGACACTCTTTTCACACTAGGATTAAAGAGCATGGTGCTAACATTAAGAATGAATGAACATGCCCCTCAGCATTATCCGAACACTCTCTCACAACGAAGAACCATGTGCCCTTAGAAGACACCAAAATCTTAGCAAGAGAAGGCCACCTCCTTAAACGACGAATTAGGGAAGCAATCGAAATCATCAAAAATCTCAATAACCTAAACAGAGACAATGATCTAGATATTAGTGAAATTTGGATCCCACTCGTTCGGGAAAGAAGATAGTATAATATTTTTCCCTAGGACCCAAGAACTTGCACCCACTTCGAATATTAGGTTTTTACCTAATACTTTTCCCTTAGACTACTAAAATTAAAAATTATTTTAATTTAATAAGTAGACTACCAATAAACATTATTAATAATTTTATGATTATCAAACTATCTTACCTTAATCCCCTAAAAATGTTTACCACTATTAAAATCAATTCTATTTTAACCTAAACTAGCTTAAAAAACCAATACATTAATAATAATTTAAAAAAAAACAATACATTAATAATAATTAATTGATTATCAAATCAAAATAAAAATTATAATTTTTACCTTACCTCTCACCTCTCCTTATAACTACCACTTGATATATTAATAACAATTTTTTTTTAAAACATCCTTCACTTTATTATTTTAGTTTATTAAATCTAAGATAGATTACTTATTAATATTTTTTATTAAATTCTAGGGTTTCACCCAGCCGACTATAGGGTTCCCTCCACTCTACTTTAGTATTTATTAGGGTTCTTCTCTTATTTTTTCTCAGGCTTTTATGTCCTGAAGATAGATCCTATTGTGGATCTAAAACATCAACGAAAAACCGATAACACCATGGTTCTTCTTAATTCTAAAAAACCAATATTTTTATCTATTTGAGTGATAAAGATTTGGAGTTTTCTATTTAGCACTCTCCCATTTTTCATATTATCGTCCCAAGATATTCGATATAAATATTTAAAATAATTTACAGAGGAGTGTCACCTCTATAAAAACGCAGGGGGATATTTATATCCTCATGAGGTTGTTGTTTGGATTTTAACAAATATAGACATCAATGGGACCGTCTATAAAGGCTAGGTGATCTAACCACCTAAAAAAAAAGGTGTACAATTGTTTGAGAGTATTCCTCCTAAAATACCACCCTTACAGAAGAGTTTCATATGCTTTCAATGGTAAACCATAGAGAACCTAGAGACCTAAAATAATGACACCGATAGATTAGAATAGGGAATATGACACAGAGAAAGAGAAGGAAATGAAAGAATTGTTTGTTTCAAATGGGGAACCTATGTTCGATGATCTTGAATTTTGTGACACCTATGTTGAGAAAATTCACATTGGGATGAAAAGGGAATTTGTATTTTATGAGATTCCATATTGGAAGAATCTTAATATTGGCCACTTACTAAATCCCATGCATATATTCAAAAATTATTCATCTTCTTTATGGAGGCACATGTCATGGAATAAAAGTGACACATTGGTTGTGAGGAAAGATCTTATTGCTTTGAATACTAAAAAGATACATTGGCCAAGAAAAAAAACTATAGGATAAGTTGGTCCCTCTTGGTATTTTAAAGAAGGTTATGTCCCATGGATTTTGAGGAAAGATGATCTTTCTATGGCGAAGGATATTATACTGGGTGTGAAGGCACCTTCTTTATATGGGTCGACTCTACGATGTTGATTCACTATAGAATGGAATTTTTCATGGTTAAAATCACATGACCATCTGAACCTTCTAAGGGTATGTATGTTGAATACATGATTCTTCTTCTATATTGAAGTCGGTAAAAATATTATATGCACTCACATTTTTTTGAAAAATTAATGATGTGTGTCTATTTTGTACTGTCACTATCCTTTGCTTGCGTGGTTGTGTGAACTATGACTTCCCTCGGGACCTGGGATGTGCCATATCAAAATTATTTGCATTTGTACATTGGATTACATCAAGGGATATTCATATGGTTATCATGCCATGGTGGCATCGAGAGATAGATGATATTGTTTGTATGTTTGAGAAGGAAATTCCCATGAGTTTTATGGACTTGCAAGTCCATATTATAATTCACCTACCTGATGAGGTTGAATTACTTGGGGTGATTGCATGTCATTGGTTGTTCTTCTTAGAGAGGTACATGAAAAAATTCAAGGAATTTTTTCTACAAAGGGAAAAACCGAAGGGATCTATGGAAGAGGGGTACGTAGTATATGATTCATTCTATTATGCTAGTGAATAATTAAAGCAAATTGATGATACATCGGGGGCATTCGTTTGGGACGGAGGAAAAAAGGAAAGGGGAGTTACTCCAAACGAATGGAAAAAACGCTTGATAAAAATTAAGTCAGTTATATTTTGTCAATTTAGTATACAGAAATTGTTTACATTGAAGTTGATAATATATATTTCATTCCATGCTATTTGTTTTGAATTATTTTATACATCAGTGAATTTAGAAATTTTGATGCCATCAATAAATTGTTCTTTAAGTTGATAATATACATTTGATATTATTTTATTTGTTTTGAATTTTTGTATATATCAATGAATTTAGAAGTGGACTCCATCAATAAATTCATTCTTTACAACACGAGGGTAACGTGACCATGTGTCACGTTGTATGAAGAGAAAATAAGGAAATGGGATAGTGACAGTAAATCATTCAGGTGGTTGAATGGTAGAAACCTGCCTTATCCTAATCACTTATGAACTGTAAATTGTCGTGGATATTCTAGTGGAACAGTTTGTCACAACATATCTGATAAATAAAACCAAAATCTACCTATGAAGGTTAAATTCCATTAGATTTCCAGAATATTTAGTTATTGATTTTATGCTTATGCATGAAATAGATCAAATGCAGAAAATAGAGAACAGTAAAATACAATCACACACCAACCAAAAAATTACACAAAGATTTTCTTTGGGAAACCCTTACAGGAGAAAACCCAGCTAGAAGGTGACGCTGCTTTGCTCTCTTTTCTATGGTATGGAAATAATGCAAGTACAAAGGAGAAGGCACTCTCTATGGAGCTACCTAAGACCTGTGGAATATTAGTCTACTATAGAACATTAACCCCCTCTATTATGCTATATAATTTCCCACTCCCAGTTGTTCTGCTCTGCTATGGAGAAAAATACAATAACATAGAATGGATCCCCTTTTCCTCCTAGTGGCCCAGCATTTAACATAGCCTGATAACCATCTATGGGAAGGTTTTTGACTTCCTCAACCCTCAATTGTGGTAGGGTTTTGAACCTTCTAGAATATCCTTGAAATTCCTCACATGGATAGCCCCATATCCATGAGTAATGTGGGTTGACATGGCATCCTCTCGTACCATGGTCGTCAACACAACAGATCAACTTACAAGAGGCATAACTTTTTCATATGAACTCTTATGGATGCATGGTCTGCATCGTTGGAAAGGTCTTGGAGTGTAGAACATTGTTAAGGGGGTGTGAATATGTTTAGGACACCATAACCCCAAAAAACATTGTTTAATGCCTCAAAATGGCTATGGAAGGTTATGGACCCCAATTTTTCAAAATGGGACCCACCACTGAAATGACCCTACAAGTTGATTCGTCCAATTTTTTCCACTCTAAAAGCATCAAGATATATGAAATATAATATAATTATCCAATATAGATCATGCCTCCCCATTTAGTGAGGATTTTGGTCCCCAAAAACTTTATTGAATGAGGTGAGGAAAATTTCCCTCTTCCTT
Organism: Picea abies; assembly: GCA_900067695.1. Classification (NCBI taxonomy): domain Eukaryota; kingdom Viridiplantae; phylum Streptophyta; class Pinopsida; order Pinales; family Pinaceae; genus Picea; species Picea abies. Next base: position 4,520 of record CBVK0100138726.1, on the reverse strand, counting down.
ATCCTTGGAGTACCACTTTTCTTTACCTAGAAGTTGTCCTTTCAACCCAATATGCTAAAGGTCATGTTGCCCTTGTCTTGTAGTTCTAGACTACTTCTGTAAAATTGTGTCCTCTGCTAACTCTTCCTGAGCATCTAGTGCTAAGTCTTCTATGGAAGGTAGGACCTGCTCCTCCTTCTGATCCAACATGGAAGGCTAATAGATTTTGATATTTTTCACATTCACTACTAAGTAAATGTGCATGTATGGGGGTAGACTGAGTCTATAGGCATTATCTCCCACCTTTTCCAATACCTCAAAAGGACCATACAGTAGAGCCTTGATCCTCTTACTAGGACCCTGTAGCCTTTCCTTATTCAACTGTAACCATACGTTGTCTCCCACTCTAAATGTTCTCTTTGTTTTGTGTTGGTCATATATAGCCTTGTACTTTTCTTGTGACTTATTCAGTGTCTCTTGTACTTGCAAATGGATCTGCCTAATCTTCTCCACATTTTTTTCTTCTTTTAATGCATCTTATGTGAGGTCCTCCCTCACTCCTCCTTGTTGTCCATATAAAAAATCTAAAGGTGAAGGTGGAAAATACCCAAAGCAAGCTTCAAAAGGTGACTTACCAATAGAAGTGTGAACTGCTCTTTTATAAGAGTGATGTATATATATACCATATTTTCATCCCAGGTCTTCAGATGCTTCTGATTGTAACCCCTCAAAATTTGCACCAAAATCATGTTGACTACTTTTGTCTGCCCATGTGCATGTGGATGGAATATTGTATACCACTTCAAATTAGTGTCCATATTCTCCCACAATGTAGTCTAAAATGCATTGAGAAATCTAGTATCTCTATCTAAGATGATGCTCCTTGGTATCCCAAAATGCACACAGATTTGTTCAAAGAACAAGTTTATTGCTTCATGTCCCTTGATAGTATTTTTACAAGACATGAGAATGCACATTTTTTTGAACCTGGCAACTATCACAAATAAATAGTCATGTCCCTTCTATGTGGTTGGTAAACCTCCCAAAAAATACATGGAAATGTTTTCCCAAGGTCGAATGGGTATAGGTAAGGGATGGTATAGACCTTGCCTCCTGTTACTGAGCTTGTTGATACAACAAAGTATACATTGTCTAATATATAGTTCTACATCTTGAATTCTGGGCCAATACACATACCTTTTTAAATTGGCAACTATCTTCCCAACACCAAAATGTTCTGCAACCTTGGAGGTGTGAGCCTATCTGATAAGTTGCAATCATTCACCTTTAGGGACATATAGCTTGTCAAGCTTGTAGAGTAAACCATTTTGGAACTGATATTAATCCTTACCATCACCTTCTTCTATATGAATTTGGCCCTATAATTGTTGAAACACCTCCTTGAAGTACCCATATTCTATGAATGCCTCTTTATATGCATCATGGGTAAAAGGATCAATGTGCATTAGAGTTCACAAATCTATAATCTTGGATGTGGGTGGTTGTGAAAGAATTTCTACCAACTTTTTTTTTCCACCCTTCTTATACTGTATGACCAAATGAAACTGTTGTAAAAACCCCATCCACTTGTAATGCTTGGTTTGTTGTATCTTACTCTAGGGATGCAAATATTGTAGCGGCTGGTGATCTATGTGGATGATGGTCTCCTTGCCCATCAAATAGTGCTTCCACTTTTTGACAGTGTGTACCAAGGCATAGAGCTCCTTGTCATAGTTAGGGTAGTTGATAACTTCCCCATGAAATACTTCATAATGATAGCATACAGGCCTTCCTCCCTGCATTAGTACTACTCCCATGGCATACCCACTTCCATCTATCTCCAATTCGAAGGGATTATGAAATTTTGGTAGTGTGAGCACTAGTGCTTGACTCATATTTCTTTTCATCTCATCAAAGGCCTTATGTTGATTCTTCCCCCACTAGAAACTCTTACCATTGGTTATTATAGCATGAAGTGGTGTAGTTATCATTGAAAATGAAGCTATGAACTTCCGCAAGTATTGTGTTTCCCAACAAAACTCCTAACTTCAGTGACATTTGTAGGAACTGGCCATTTCATGATGGCCTCCATCTTTGTGAGATTTTTCTTGAGCTCCCTTCGATCAATCACATACCCCAAATACACCAAATACTATTAAGAAAACTCGCATTTCTTGAGATTGGCCAGTAGTTGATGCTTTTTTAGAGTCTCTAGCACCTGCATAAGATGTGACATGTGCTCCTCGGCCAAGTAGAGCTATAAACTAGTATATCATCCAAATAAACAATAATAAATGAATCTAGATAAGGGCATAAAACATCATTCATTAGTCTCATAAATGTAGCTTGTGTGTTGCATAAATTGAATAGCATAACCAACCACTCATACAAACATTTCCTTATCTTAACAGCATTATTCTAAGTATCTTCTTCTTTGACTTGTACCTGGTGATATCCTGATTTCAAATCCATCTTAGTGAAGTACTTAGCTTGCTACAGCTAGTTCAATAGATCATCGATCCTTGGCAAAGGGTATCAATTCTTCAGTGTAATCTTGTTCAAGTAGTGAAAGTTCTCAACTAGCCTCTGTGCAAAACAAAGCAAAAGTTGACTCCACCATCTGAGGGCATACTGAAGCTAAATTTCGATAGGGCATCGAAGGTAAATGTAGGACCTTCATGGGTAGGGGGATATTTTCACAATGTAGAGGGGAAAATACACTCGGTGTTTGTAATCAAATTGGGGCACAACATGAATAATGGATCAGAATTAGAGGGACTAGTAAGAGGTATGTGTATTTCCCAGGAGCAAGGGTATAGGTCGATAATGGTGGAGGGAGACTCCCTTTTGTTGATCTAGACTCTTAGGAAACTGGTAAACAAGTATCATCATGATAAAATCTCCAAAAAATGGTGATTAACATTTGGCTATCATAGGTAGACAAGATGATCAAGTCTTTCCTGATGGTCATCCATGAAAATGTGAGATGGAAAGCTAATGCAGTGGCAGATTGTCTATCAAATGCAAGCATTTCATGGGAAAATCAACACAACTTTAAGAGGATGGGGGATCCCATTTCTCTGGAGCTACTAGAGGAAGTCACATGACTGAATGAGTTGGACATTTGATTCTCGGATGGGCTTATACCCATCAGTACTGGGCATACCCATGTGGAGCCAAAGATGATAGACATGATGGAAATAGATTATGGTACAATTTTTGGATCGCTAGAGGATACAGTGAAGAGTTGGGGGAGTAGCATCTTGGAGCTAGAAGGGTTTATACCGGCTTGTCCCATATGTTGTATTGATGATATTTATTAACGCAAGAGGTGGTCGACCTGGTTGGAGTATGAAACCATCAATGATGAGGAAGGAGGATCTTCGGGAAGAGAGAATGGTGAGTACCTTGGGAAATTATGCAGAGGTGGTTCAATATAGGGTCAGTGGGTTTTAGTCGTTGCTCAAATAATTGGAGGGGGGTTCTCTAGCAACGAACCTCCCAAAGCAAAGAAATGAGAGAAAAATGTTTGGTTTTGGGTTGTTAGGGGAATTGTGGTGAAGTAGTTGTGAGGTAGGCAGGGTTCAGAGCCATGGGAGAAAAGCAGGGAGTTGGCATCTCAAGCGTAGAAGCTGGTCAATAATTGGGAAAGGAGCATCAAAAATAAGACCTCGTTAAGGTGCATGAAAAATTAGGAGAATCCACCTCTTTCCTCTAGTAAGGCAAGAGAGATAGTTGTGTCCAGTATGGCTAGATGCCAGGTAAAGAAGGAGAAGGTCAGCTAACATGTGGGTAGGAAAGAAGAATCTTATTCTCCCCATGAATCTATTAATAATGCACACGCAACTCGAGAGGCTTGGATAGTAGGATATCGATATCAAAATCTATGCTTAGAGGTAGAAAAAAAGGCAGTCGAGGAGGTAGAAAACAGTGAAAAATAGTATATTTTGGAGGAGGTTTAGGACTAGGTAGAGGACCCATATTATTTCAAGACCATAGAAACTAAGTACTTCAAGATAGCAAAAAAATATTGGATAGTCAAGGCAATGGTTAGGAAGGCCTTGGAAAAGAGAATGAAGGAATAGAGGGAAATTCTATATGCACTCATAATTTTTGAGGGAAAATTCAAGTTATTCTTCAAGTCCCAACATGGAATCCATTTCAAGGTTACCCCAAGAGGTCAACATCTTGAGTAGCAGGAGGAGGTAGAGGGAACTCTGAGCCCATCAGGTTTTAAAAATTATCCAATCGACGTAGAAGAATATAAGTTTACCGCAATGACCAGAGTTGACACTAAGTCAACTCATCACCAGGAAGGAGCACAAGGAGATCAAGTTTGATTTAGCTTCTATGTTGATGTTTCATATGCTTAACTTTCTCTTAGTAGCCATAGAGTATATAGAACTCAGATAGATAGTGATAGCAATGCATTATCAATATATTGGGTATGTGTTATATTCTTTGCACAACTAGACCATGTGTCTGTATTGCGCCAAGCGCACGGGGGTGGGGGTAGTTGATTCCCCCCCCCCACTCTTTGG
>CBVK0100138722.1:0-16190 GCA_900067695.1 Picea abies | reverse complement strand
TGTTACAAAATGTGCTTCCTAAGTTGGCAGAATTGTCGTATGAAACATATGTACTATGTACAGAAAAAGGCAAGCATTGTCTACATGCTGCGTGACTTTTGAATGCACAAAAAAATTACCTTAAATGAGGACAATGCAATTTTTCATATCGAATGAAGAAGGGGAAAAAATAAAATATCAAACTTTGGAAGGAAACGAAAATACCTCGTCTCTCTCTGTAATATTTCTTCAACATCCAGAGCAATGTTCATACGACTCGTCTACTTGGGATTGCATGTGCATAACATTGTTTTGTCCAATAAATGGGAAGCATGGAAGCAAACCCCATATATCCCATGGCCCCAATTATTTTCTACTTGGTACATATACGAGATTCTAGAGAAAACGAATGCCATGACGCCTTTTCTTTGTATATCAAATTGTTTGATGCAAAGGTCGATGCGTCTTGCTGTATGGAACCTTGTGGGAACTTGCTTGCGGCCTATTTGGAGTTTGATTGGTTCTTGGTTGTATGCTTCCTCTGTCAATTTGTATATCATGGAACTCCGAATATTTTTTGGAGGACACAAAACAAATCTGCCTGGTAGTTTATGTGGCGCTGTGAGGCAAATGTAGTATGTGGCTTGTTTTAGCGTTTTTACTTGATCAATGAACTTGGTAAAATTAATCTCTTGGAATAATTTGAAATCAGCGAATGTATACTATGTGAAGTCCAATTGTGCTATCATATCAACAAGAGGCCCTTAAAATTCAAATTGGTCGTTCTTATGCTTGCGATGATAGAATTTTAAAAGAGCTTTGTTTTGTTTCCTTCACTTTTTTAAAAATAAATGATTTTACATCTTTTGATAGTTTTATGTGATTGAATTATACAATATCAATATTTACTATTAATAATTTAGTGCTTGAAAATAATGTTTTTAGATAATGTTAGATAGGATGACCATTCATAAACAATCAAAATCTTGAGCCCGCCAGTCCTGGAGTCCGTCTATCAATTTCTATGTCGCAAAACAATGAGTATTGTTTGGAGGAAATAGAACAATAGAAGTGCAATGTTGACCCAGCCAGCTTGTATGTCCTCTTTTCAATTTGTATATCCTGGAATTGTGGGTGCTATTTGTAGCACTTGAAACAATAAAGGCCCAATTTTGAGCCCGCCAGCCCGAGAACCTATGATCCCAAAAATGGATAAGTATGGAATGCAGGATCAGTACATGCTCTATAAAATATCATGTCCACACTTTATAGTACACATTTAGTATGTATTACTCATTTTTCAGAAAATTCCTTGGTACAGAAGTTGGCGGATTCATGTCTTCAGATTTCACTTACATTTATATCACTATCCCAACCGATCGCTTCCTCTTTTCATATTGTACAAAATTTTTGGCTCGTTGTTTTTCGAATAGGCGAGTTACCAGATCAACAGGTTCAATATTGATAATTTATGTAATTAACTTGTTCAATATCAATATTTAAAATTAATAATTTGGTATTTGAAAATCACGTTTTTTTTTTTTAATGTTAGATAGTTGATAGGAATGCGCATGCTTAAACAATGGCAATCTTGAACCCGCCAGTCTTGGAGTCCGAGTCCACCTATAAATTTGTCTATCGCAAAAGTCTAACTGCTGCTTCGAGGACACAAATCAATAGAAGTGTAATGTTGACCCACAACCTGGAAGCCTGCTTGTCAATTTATGTATCATGGAACTCTGGGTGTTGTTTGTAGGGCATTGAACAATAGAGGCCAAATTTTGAGCCCACTAGCCTGAGATCCCGTGATCCAAAAAGTGGAAAGGTGTGGAAAATGGGATCTCTACATGATCTATAAAGTCTCATTCCCATAGTTTATAGAAGTGCATATTTATGATGTATTTCTCATCTCCTCTGAGTTCTTTTTGGAAGACACAGAACAATAGAACTGCAATGTTGAGCGAGCTAGTCTGCAAGTTCACCTGCCAATTTGTATATCGCAGAGACAACCCACAATTCCTCTTGTCAATTCGTATATCGCGGAACTCTGGGTGGTGTTTGTAAGGCACATAACAATAGAGGCCCAATTTTTAGCCCACCAGCCCGGAAACCTGCGACCCAAAAAGTGGGTAGGTATGGAATGAGGACTCCATACACGCTCTATAAAATTTCATGTCCATAGTTTATAAAAGCACATATTTAGCACATATTGCGTGTTTCATCTGAGTGTTATTTGGAGGACATAGAACAATGGAAATGAAATGTTGAGACATTCAGTGCGCAAGTTCACCTATCAATTTGTATATCGTAGAACTTTGGGTGCTATCTGTAGGATTTACAGCATTAGAGGCCCAATTTCGAGCCCGCTAGACTGACAACATGATATCGAAAAAGTTACCAAGTATGGAATGCGGTATATGTACATGCTCTAAAAAATTATCATTTCCATACTTTATATAAGAGTACATACTTAGTATCTATTACTCGTTTTTCGAAAAAAAATTAGGTGTTGAACTTGGTGGATTCACGTCTTCAAATTTCAGTTACTTTTATATCACTAGCCCGACCAACTGCTTCATTGTTTAATATTGTAATAAACGAATATAGAGTGGCCAAACCCTATTTGTGCTATCACATCAACATGAGGCCCTTAAAATTCACATAGCCTGCAAACCCACTTGTCAATTTGTATATCGCAGAACTCTGGTTTCTATTTGTAGAGCATGGAACAATAGAGGCAAATTTATATATAGCATAACTCCAGGTTCTATTTGTACAATACAAAACAATAGAGGCCCAATTTTGAGCCCACGAATCGCAGAACTCTGGTTTCTATTTGTAGAGCATGGAACAATAGAGGCAAATTTATATATAGCATAACTCCAGGTTCTATTTGTACAATACAAAACAATAGAGGCCCAATTTTGAGCCCACGACCCCAAGAACCCGCGATCCAAAAAGTGGCTAAGTATGGAATGCGGGATCAATACATGCTCTATAAAATCTCATGTTTGTACTTTCTAAAAGTATATATTATGTATTAATCATTTTTTTTGGAAAATTTATTGGTGCAAAAATTGGTGGATTCACGTCTTTAAGTTCCACTTACTTTTATATAACCAACCCAACCGACCGCCTCCCCATTTCATATTCTACAAATCGTTTTGTCTAATTCAATTGTAACATATCAATATTTAATATTAATAATTTATTATTGAAAATAGTTTTTTACATAATGTCAAATAGTTATAGGGATTACCATCCATAAACAATCATAATCTAGAGGGCGCCAGCCCTGGAGTCTATCTGTCAATTTGTATGTCACGGAACTCCGAGTGATGTTTGTATGACAAAAAACAATATGAGTCCAATGTTGACCCAGCTAGCTTGCAGGTCCACTTGTCAATTTGTATATCATAGAGTTATGGGTACTATTTGCAGGCCATGGAAAAATGGAGTCCCACTTTTGAGCATGCCAAGTCGAGAACCTGCGATAAAAAAGTGGCTAAGTATGGAATGTGGGACCAGTTACCATATAGGCGGCTTCAATATTGTGTTTCCATTGTTTCACTGCCTGCAAACAACACCCTCACTTGACCCACAAATTATCAAACAAATTGAAAACAATACGAGCGAAATTTTGACCCAACAAGCCCGTAGGTCCACTTGTCAATTTGTATATCACGGAGTTCTGGGTGCTATTTGTAGGCCACAGAACAATGGAGGCCCACTTTTGAGCCTACCACACTGAGAACCCATGATAAAAAAAGTGGCTAAGTATGGAATGTGGGACATGTTACCGGAGAGGTGGCTTCAATATTGTGTTTTCATTGTTCTTTTTCTTGCAAACAACACCCTAACTTCCTTGCCCCACAAATTAGCAAAAAAATTGAAATAAAAGAATATGTACTATGTGAAGTGTAATGGAACAATCATATGCATGAGAGGAAATTAAAATTCAAATTCATCGTTGTTATACTTGCAGTGAAGCTAACAGTACATAAAATGTACTTAAACATCCAAAACATGCAATGTTGACCCAACTACCCTGCAGGTCCACTTGTCAATTTGTATATAGTGGAGTTTTGGGTGCTATTTATAGGACATGGAACAATGGAAGCCCACTTTTGAGCCCACCAGGCTGAGAACCCGTGATAAAAAAAGTGGCTAAGTATGGAATGTGGGACAAGTTACCAGATATGCGGCTTCAATATTGCGTTTCCATTGTTCTGTCACCTGCAAACAACACCCTCACTTGGCCCACAAATTAGCAAAAAAATTAAAAATGATAGGAGTGCAATGTTGACCCAGCTAGCCTGCAACTCCGCTTGTCAATTTTTATATCATGGAGTTCTGGGTGCCATTTGTTGGCCATGGAACAATGGAAGACCAATTTTGAGCCCGCCAGGCCGAGAACCCATGATGAAAAAAGTGGCTAAGTATGGAATGTGGGGCGAGTTACCGGATAGGCACCTTCAATATTGTGCTTCCATTGTTCCACCGCCTGCAAACAACACCCTGACTTCCTTGACCCACAAATTAGAAAACAAATTTAAATAAAAGAATATATACTATGTGAAGTGTAAAGGAACAATCATATGCACGAGAGGACATTAAAATTCAAATTCGTCGTTGTTATACTTGTGATGAAAATAGTAGTACATAAAATTTACTTAAACATCCAAAAAATGATTGCCTTGTAACTTTTCGATGCTTCTCTTATACAAACAGTTCCTGGAAACTATAAACATCATTCGTTGCACCTATTCCTTCATTGAAGAACCTGTTAACAAGTTTAATGGACTCCATATTTACTGTCAATACCAATTCTCGGTTCTGAAAATTCCCATTCACTTTCTCTTTTCTCTCTACCTTCCATTTCTTTACTTACTCGTTTTTTGGAAAATGTCTAGGTGTAGGATTATGTGCCCTAGGTATATCTTCTACCCTTTTTTTTTTACTCGTCCGACTACTTTCCATAGTTGGGAATTTCTTAGAATCTATTTCGCAAGTTCATGGGAGCACAAAATGTGCATGCTATTACCACTACCTTCGTACTTGTTTCCAGATATGGAATAATTAAGCTTTAATGCTAGTAGTTCATCCAGAAGGAACCCTTAAGACTGTCATTAATGTCCCGAAGGGTGGAGAAGATTTGTCATTGCTACAAATTAAACCAAAATTTGTGGAGAAGTGTGTTATCCTTTCCTAGTGTTCATTTCAAGCATGAGGAGATATGTTTTTGTGCACCGATAGGTTGGCGCCTTTAAGAAATCTCTAATTCTTCATCTCTCTTCGTTGTCACCGTGACCTTCACACTTTTTTCTAAATATGAAATTAGTGAGATTTAATGGTAACAACTCATTCCACACGAACTTTGGAAATATTCATTGATGAGTGAAAGGATCGAGGAGATATTTCATCGATACGCATCAAACCATAATTTACGGAGGGTTATATTATCCCTCCTCAATTTTCATTTGAAATATCATTTGGAGTAAATAAAAATTCTCGTTAACTTGTGGCAGTAGTTCTATCCAGATAAAGTAAACACATTTGGGCATAATGGGAAGAGATTCCACTATTCCAAGGCATATTCTTACTACTCATATCCCTCTGCCTAGGAGAAAAAAAGGATATGCTCCTTTGGTACACCGAGAGATATATTTCTAGATAAACAATTCCAAGGAAACCCTGCCTGCTCTAAGAGCCTTCCCAGTTGCATTGATGGCTAGCACAGAGGTTGATGTCATGGATTCCAAGATGGAAGAAGATGATCTTATGGGCGTTGACACGAAAATGGATGATGGCAAAGCATAATCTGTTCCCACTCCTGCGTCCAAATTGAAATCACCCATAATGTGTGGAACTTCCCGTCTCAATGATGGCGGTCCTAAAAACACCAAAAGGAGTTTTAGAAAAGAAACCGATGATGAACGCAATTTTTTCTTTGTATCTCGAAATTAGGAATTCCAGAGGTCCAAATTAGCTTGTTCTAGGTTAAAATGTTTCCCTATAAAGAAATTATATGTTGATGATCCTAGAGATATATTTCAAGTGAAAAAATTATTCATTTGCGGGACTACTGTCCTATTCACTGGATATACAATTAACATCTTCAGGAATCAGGTCCATAAATCTTACTACTGCAAGGCATATTTCTACTAGACATCTCCTTCCACCCAAAATGGACTAATTTGGTTCTCTGGAATTGCACGTGCAATTTGTGTCCCAAAAGTTTTTTCCACTATGAAGAGGCCATTTCTAGTTGTGTCCTAACTTTCAGTTAAGGGATATTCCATTTTCCCTGCAACATTTTTCATATTATTCATCGCGAGAAGCTTCTGAAAACTATACATTTTACCATAGGATGATTCATCGAGGAGAAAACTGCAAGGATCCTGCATACTACAGATCCCATGCCTGTGTTTGTGGCTTATTGTCATCAAGAAGAGAATTTTTTTTTCTTGTGTGAAAATAGTTTTTTTTTAGCATGCTCTCCAAGGCTGTCTTCAACAACAACAACAATCCTCTTGCTAAACAATACAATATGTTTTTCTAGACCATTTGCTTAAAATTTTCTTTATTAAGTAAGAGGCCTTGATTTCAAGTCTCTCTTTTTGTTAATTTTTTTGAAAAAGTTCATGCTCAAATTGTAAAGTGTATTTCACTTCAAGTATAAAAGTGAATGACTATAAGTAACTTTAATATTTTATTTTAGAGTTATTTATTTTTCATGAAACTTTTCTTTTATAAAGTAACTTCATTGTAAAAGTGATCCCCACTTCTCTTTATAAAAGTGAGTCACTTCATAAAGCAGCTTACACCACCACATGGCCTTTTGGTTACCATTTATGCCTTTCTTAAAAAGGGAATAACTTTCACATCCAAAGTCCGTTTTTAGTGTCATTTTTTTAAAACCACATAATTTTTCGAGATCTTTCCATCCAAACCATCAGTTTCATTTTTTAAATGCATATTGTGTACATATTTAATATGGATTATTCCACTATTCTTTTGCTTACTAGCACCAACTACTTCCAATGGAAATCTCATATGGAGGATTTATTAAGAAGTAAATACTTGTACCGAATTACCTTCAAAAAGGAAAAAGAGCCCACTGATGCTGATAAGAAATTCAAATGGGCTAATAGGAGTGACAAAGCACATGGAATAATCAGAATGTCCATCTCTCATAATTTAAGGTTCCACCTAAAAGAAATTGATGACCTCGATGAAGCTTGGGAAAAGATTGAATATGTGTTTGGTAAACTCAATATTATTTGAGCACAACAGTTAGAAAATAAAGTATTGACCTTATGTCCAAATGATTTTTCTTGCCTTGATGATCCAAAAAGGATCCAGAGAAGGCTAAGAACAACTTAGAATGGTTTGAATGTCTTCAACAGAAAGAAAAAGGGGAAAATTTAGTAAAAATGGCATGATCGCAAAGAGCGTTTCACAAGCTTTCTAATGGTGCAAATGAATCATCAAACGGAGTTACGGATCAAAAGATATAAGCAGTCAAAGATCAGGTCAAACTTGGTCAAAAGTCAAAAAGTTAAGGTGACATGAGGAACCACTGCAAGGGTGACACGTGGCACATCCATACAACTGAGTTGGCATGAGATAACATGGCATGTCTATACATATTGATGCAAACATGTGGGAAAATTAGGTTGTGACAAGTGTCAGTTTCGTGGAAAAAATTTATGGTGCCATGTGGCCCAGTCATGGGTTGCCACATAGCACCCCTCCAATGGTTGGCATGACCAAAAGTTTTATGACTCCACAAGAGTCAAACTCACGACCTCTCCTTATCCCAAAGGTCCCACACCTCCACACTAGCTAACATACCAATACCTAAGTCTTGTTTGTAATGTGGAGAAACTTTTATTTAAGTCTAATGTTTTATGTATGCGCCAAATGAAAGGGGCTAGGCCTTCAACCCAACCCCTGGTTATATTTTTATCCCATATAACCACAGACTCCAACATCCTAGGGGATTATTCAAACTCCTTCATTTTAGTATCATATTCCACTATTTTTAGGATTTCTTCCAGTTTTAAACCATTCGCCAAAATTAGCATGAATCTCCGCCATTCTAGCATATAGCATATATGCTGCCAACTTAACCACTCCACCAATTTAGAAACCTCCGCCAAAAATGTTATAAAAGGAGCCCAAAAGGGGATGCCCATAGGTTCGACCTTGGTACCTCCACCTAAACCTTTGCCAAACAAACTCCCTAAATAGCATCCGCTAACCATTTGGCCAATGACCCCATTGTTACACAACCGCCCAGATTTTGTATATAAGGGGGTTTCCTCCTACATTCATGACAAAGAACGAGAGAGGAGTCAAATCATGCATGTAAGGACTGTGTATGGAATGGGGCATTCTTTTTGTGATTTCTCCATCATTTATTGCAAGAGCAGTGGCATGCAAACCGAGGCAAGGGTGCCTCTTGGGCCAAAACATGTCTGACTCGAATCGAGGCGTGGAGACATTTATTTTTAGGTAAAATGACACCATGAACATAGTGGTGGTGTTATTTTTGTGATCTGAGAAAAGCTTATGTAGCTTAACTCAAGAATGAGCTATACATATGTATTTTTCCCAATTCTTTTGTGGATTTAATAAAAATACCTAACCATTTGAGAGCAGGACTCAAAGACGTAGTCCACCAGGGACGAAATCCATTATCAAGTTATTTGTGTTCATATTTCATGCTTATGTATCTTTCCTTTTGAGATTTTCTTTATTTATGGTGTACCTTAGTTTATGCTCATTTAATACAGTTCTTTAATAAGTCACCTAACGAAAAGATCCCCGATCATGTTGGTATTAATGTTGGGTATGTGTTATATTCTTTGCACGAGTAGTAGTGTCTGAGTGCAAATAATGTTTTTATATAATGTTAGATAGTTGATAGGGATCACCATCCGTAAACAATCACAATCTTGGTGCGGAAGTTGGCGGATTCACGTATTCAGATTTCACTTACTTTTATATCACCAGCTCGATTGACCGCTTCCCCGTTTCATATTGTACAAACGTTTTAGCTCACGGTTTTCCAAATAGGCGAGTTACCGGATAGGCGGGTTCAATATTGCATTTCCATTGTTATGCCGCCTGCAAACAGCACCCGGACTTCCACGATCTACAAATTAACAAGCAAATTGAAATAAAAGAATATATATTATGCGAGGTCTAATGGAACAATCATATGAACGAGAGGACACTAAAATTCAAATTCATCATTGTTATACTTGCGGTGAAGTTAACAGTACAAAAAATTTACTTAAACATCTAAAAATTGATTTTCTTGTAACTTTTTGACGCTTCTCTTATACAAACAGATTTTGGAAACTATAAACATCGCTCGTTGTATCTATTCCTTGATTGAATAACCTATTAACATGTTTAATGCACTCCATAGTTACAGTTAAGATCATCAATGGTGCTTTCTTACAACAATTCCCTCTTTTGAAAATTGCCATCCTCTTTCTCTTTTGCCGTCTTCTTTCCCTTTCTTTACTTACTCGTTTTTTGGAAAATGTCTAGGTGCGGGATTTGGAAGATTCACATATTCAGATTTCCATTGTTACTTTTATATCTCCAGCCTAACCGACCGCTTCCCTGTTTCATATTGAACAAACTTTTTGAATCGCGAGTTCCCGCAGAGGCGAGTTCAACATTGTGTTTCCATTGTTCCGCTACCTACAAATAACACCCGAACTTCCAAGAGTTACAAATTAGCAAACAAATTCCCCTTAATCTCATATTCTTTCAATTTCTATTTACTTGGTCCTTTTTTCGAATGTCTCATGCTTTTATATACAACCCCCGAAGTTCCGCAATATAGAAATTGCCCTCTCGACATTGTTCTTCCATTGTTCCCCTATGCACAAACAACACCTGAAATTCTGCGATATATAAAATGACGGCCGAAATCTGTCAATGAGATGAAATATGACCATCGACTCCTCACATCTTATGGCTATATCTTCTAACCCTTTTTTTTGTAACCCGCCCCACCACTTTCCATACTTGGGCATTTCTTGGAATTTGTTTCGTGGGTTGGCGAATGTACAAAATGTACAATGGTTGGTCGCTCTTCACCATCACCGCTACCTTCCTACTTATTTCCAAATATGCAATTATTAATCTATAATTCTAGTAGTTCATCCTGGAAGAACCGTTAAGATTGTCATTAATGTCCGGAAGGCCGGAGAAGATTTGTCATTACTACAAATTAAACCAAGATTTTTGGAGAAGAGTGTTATCCTTTTCAAGTATTCATTTCAAACATGATGCAATCTGTTTCGTGCACCGACTAGTTGACACCTTCAAGAAATCTCTAATTATTAATCTCTCTTCGCCATCACCGCCACCTTCACACTTTTTTCTAAATATGCAATTAGTGAGATTTAATGATAACAACTCATTACGCACGAACCATGGAGATTGTCATTGATCAACAAAAGGCTCGAGGAGATCTTCCATTGATACACATTAAACAAGGATTTGTATCCCTCCCCAATTTTTGTTTCAAACATCATCTAGAGAAAAAGGAAATTCTCGTTAACTTGTGGCAACATTTCTGTCCAAATACAGTAAACACATTTGGGCATGATGGCCAGAGGTTCCAGTATTCTAGGGCATATTCTTACTATTCATCTCCCTTGGCCTAGGAGAAAAAAAGGAGATGGTCCCTTGGTACACCGAGAGATATATTTCAAGCCAAAGAATTCCAAGGCAACCCTGCTTGCTTAGAGAACCTACCCAGTTGCATTGATGGCTGGCATAGAGGTTGATGCCATGGATTTCGAGCCAGAAGAAGATGATCTAATGGACGATGATACGATAATGGATGATGGCAATGCAAAGATTGTTCTCACTCACGTGCCCAAAGTGAAATCAACCATAATGGGTGGAACTTCCCGACTCAGTGATGGTGGTCCTGACAACACCAAAAAAAGGAGTTTCAGAAAAGAAATCGATGTTGAATGCAATAGCCGCTTTGCAGCTCGAAAGTAGGAATTCCAAAGGTCCAAATTAGTCTGTTCTGGGTGAAAGACTTTCACTTCAAGGAAATGATATGTTGATGCTCCCAGAGATATATTTAAATCCAAAAAAATATTCAATTGCGAGACTACTGTCATGTTCTCTAGATATACAATTAACATCTTTGGGAATGAGGACCAGTACTCCCACTGATGCACGGCATATTTCTACTAGTCATCTCCTTCCACCCATAATGGACTAATTTGGGCCTCTAAAATTGCACGTGCAACTTGTGTCCCTAAAGTTTTTTCGATTGTGCAGAGGCAGTTTCTAGTTGTGTCCTAACTTTTAGTTAAGGGCTATTCCATTTTCCCTACAACATTTTCGTCTTCTTCCTCACAGGAAGCTTTTGAAAACTATCAATTTTACCACAGGATGATTCATTGAGGAGAAAAATGCAAGGATACTTCATACTGTGGATCTCGTGCCTGTGTTTGTGGAAGATACGTTCAATGTTTTGGCCCGAAGAACTGGGTCCAATTTCTAGGGATAGATGTACAATACTCTGTGTTTTTCTTTTTTTTTTAAATGGATTTTCTATTAAAAAAATTTGCCTTGGAGTCTTCATTGTTGCGTCTTTTCTGGATTTAACACCTGTTCTCATTGGCATGGTTCAATGGTCTTGTAGTTCTTCGATATTGTGTTTACTTAGGTTATTTTTTCTAATATGGGACGTGTAACAATTATATGGCAATGTACTGTGTCAATCCACCAAGATTTTATGCAAACAAAAAATGTATTACACATAGTTTCAAACCAACGTTCAATTCTATTCGCAATGCAGATACAACATAGCAATACCTATGTACAATGTTGCAGCAAAATCATCATTCTTGTTTCCAAACATGCAATTATTAAGTTTAATGCTAACAACCCATAATGCAAGAAATTTAATGCTTAAGTTGATATGTTACAGTCATGGAAGAATGTGTGAAGAATGAACTTAACCCACAAGATCTAGTAAAATCTAATAATCAAAAAAGCATTTGCTGGAAATTAGTAAAAAATGAAGTTTAATACTTAAGTTAATATGTTAGAGTCATGGAAGAATGTCTCAAGAACATATTTACACGCAAAGGTTGCAATAAAATCTAATCTTCAACAAATCATTTGCTGGAAATTAGTAGAACATGATGGTTTTTGCAACAATGATGGTTACCCTCCACCTTTCTATTTTCCCACTCTTTTATCCCCTGTAGTTTCTCTTCCTAGTTACTTAATATTTTTTTTTACGAAAATGCCTTGCTGCGTGGCTTAGCAGATTCACCCATTTCCATCGAATGCTTCCCCTTTCTCTAAATTGTTCCTCTTTTGTTTTGTGTCCTGAATGTAGAACCCATAGTTCCATGATATACAAATTAACAGGAAGACTTCCATGCTGGCTGGCTCAACATTACAATGATATTTCTCCGTGACCTCCAAACAACATTCGAAGCTTCGCAATATACAAATTGGCACATGGGCTCCAGGGCTGGTGGTATCAATATTACCATTGTTTACGGATGGAAAAGTGTTGAAACCATCCATACCACATTTGCGTCACAGAAGCTATATTAAAGCACAAAGCATTTCCTTCATAGTTCTATGTCCTACAAACAAAACCTAGAGTTCTGCTCTATACAAATTGATAGTAGGACTTGCGGGTTGGTTGGCTGAAAAAAATGACTTAGAGTTCTGCGATATATAAGTTGATAGACGAAGCATACAACCAAGAACCATCTAAACTGGTGCATCGTATTCCTAGTTGTTGTTTTCTGTGCCTACCACCTTCACACTTCTTTCCAAGTATATATATTGGCAGGAAAAACAAATATCTGTTATAGATGTCAATATATTGTCCCTTTTTTTTTGTCCTCTATACTTAGCCAAATATACGTTTCTCTTTTCCCTGAACTTTATCTTTTTCATCACTTATTCGGGTTTTTTTTAAATATATGATTTCACGCGTGGGAGTGCTTGCGGGTTCGCGCTTGCACTTGTGCTCTTGTGACACCTACCGACTACTTCCCCATTACATGCCAAGAAACTTCTATGACCGCAGATTCTTGGTAGGCGGGCTCTAGATTGGACTTATATTGTTCTATGACCTACGAACAGTACTGCCACTTCCACCATATACAAATTTACAACTGGACTCAGATCATCCCCTCTTCCATATTACAGTCTACCTATCATGGCCTCTTCTGTGGTATATATTTTTCAATGAAAACTTCTGACAAATACAATTTAACCGTCAGGTCCTCACGTCTTCTATGTAACTATTGTGACCCCATTTTTGAAGCCCATCTCTCTGCTTTCCATACTTCGCTATTTATTTGAAATTCTTTTGCACATCATCGATTTTGTGGGTTCAAGAAATACTCAGTTCCTAATCATTGTTCCTTGTTCTTGCGCCCTTTTGCGATTATAAATTAAAAATTATATATAAATTCTTATTTATAGGCATGCAATTAGCAATCTTTGATTTCAAACATCGCAGAATGTCATTTTCACGTCGTCGAGTTGGTCCCTTCACCAAAACTTCAATCATCACTTCCAAGAACAAGTATGCTCGACCGTTTCCCTATTCCATACTTAGCCACTTTTTTAGAATTCCGCAAATATGCAATCTGGCTGATGAACTACCCCGGCATGCTCTCTTTCGTTTTACACGTTTTTTAGTCAAAATTTCTGATACATTAAATTTGATCGTGCAACACTCGCCTTTCCTGAGCATGACCCTAACCCTTTTTTTGAATCCCGTCCTACCACTTTTTATACTTTTCCATTATTTCCTTGCTCTCCACCCTATCCATGACCTTCGCACTTCTCTATAATAAAAGAAAAAAAAATGTTTTTGATATATATACACATATTGTTTCTAAATATGCAATTACTGACATTTATTTCTAACAACTCATCATGCAGGATCCATATAGATTTTGATTGATGGGCGAAAGGCTCAACGATATCTCCTATTAATGCCCATTAAACCAAGATTTGTGAGGGTTTTATCATCCCTTCTGAGTTTTGATTTCAAAATCATGAAATTTCGTTCACACGTCGCCGCCTTCGCACGTTCACAAAACCTCCAATCCTTAATTGCTCTTCGTCCTACCAGCCACATTCACATTTCTAAATATGCAATAAGTAAGATTTAATTATAACAATTCAGCATGCACCACCCATACATATTGTCATTAATTTGCGAAAGGCTCCAAGAGCTTTCCCATTCATAACCATTTAACCAAGATTTAGTGGAGAGTTACATTATCAGCTCTAAGTGTTCATTTCAACCGCCATCTGGAGAAAACCAACGTTCTCATGAACCTATGGCATCATATCAACAACATTTTTATGGAGATATAGTGAACATCTTCGAGCACTAAGACAAACACTTCCAGTGTCCCAAGGCATATTCTTATTACTCAACCTCTGCTGCAGCAAACCAAGTAATTTGGACCTCTAGGATCGCTCATGCAGGCTGTGTCCCTGGGGTTTTTGACTATAAGGACCTGGTCTATTGGTGTGCTAATAAATTTATTTGAGATAAAATAATTATTCCACTGCAGGACAACTCTTTTGTTTCTTTGTCACCTCATGTATTCCACTAGATGTTAAGATTGTCAAAGCCAACATTGACATTCAAAGGAGAATATTGCAAGCAGTTCCTAGAAAAGAATAATAATGGGTTGGACCTCTTTCCCCATTTATTGGAAGACTTGATTCTAGTTCCTGAAGATATCACAAGCTTGCTTCTTACTTAGAATTAGTAAGATATCAATAAGCTTGCTTCTTATTTCTTAGTAAGATATCACAAGCTTGCTTCTTATTTCTTGTCCATGATCCCCAACTCTTCTTGTACTGCGTGCTAGGATCATGATGGATAGGCTGCACAAATTTATTTCTAGGATCCTGCATCCATTGGTCAGTCAAAAAATTATTTCTATGCATAGGTGTAACATATCTTTCACTATTCCTATCAGACCTATTCATATCAAACTTTCTTTTATCTAACAACGTTCTATTTTTCAGGCTAGGAAAAAATCTATCAAGCGTACCTAAATTCATGCTTCAGAAACAAAAATAAAAATAAAATATTCCACTTATCTTACCTATATAGAGCACAAAGTTTTCAGATCTAAAACTTGAACTATTTTACCTTTACTAGAGGCTAGAGCTTACAGATATTACCTCTTTTCTATGGAAATTTCTACTTTTACCTTTCTTAGAGCATAAAGTGTTTAGATATCACTTCTTTTCTTCAATATCAACCTCTTTTCTTGCAGATATGACCTCTTTCCTTCAGATCTAACCTTTCTTTTTCGGCACAAAGCTTCGTAGGTCAAGTAGAATACTGCGCACTAGGGAAACATATCTACGCACAGAGCTTATTTCGCACAAAGATTTTTCTTCTTTAGTTCCCATCAATCACAGTTCTAGGTCCCTGCAATGGAACCATTTTTTGGAACAGGGGCAGAACCAGGGTTCAACGCTCAAGAGCACACCAACAAAACCCTAACTAACGACCCTTTCGGCAACACCTATAAAGAAGATGAAGTCTCACTCGAGGTAGAGGTAGGGGTGGTTATAGGACTCAGATGTCTGCAACCGTAGCTAGGACACCAATCTGTGATTATATCTTGTACATGGCACTTAGCATAGATCATTCATCAATATTTAACACTTATGGTACTTCACAAATAGTACAGAGCATCGTAGTGAATACTTAGACTAAAGATGATTCAGTACTTAGCCATAGAAATATAGATTAGATTTAATAGATCAATCACTCAACATCTTATATATCAGATCTAACATTCATACATATATCATAAGCACAGAGCATAACTAGATCTATTTAATCATAGCAAGCACTTAGCCAAGAAGGAGATAATCACATTAGGTTGAAGCACATAGCACAATACCCAAAGTTATTATGGTTCACCCCCACCCTGGGTCTATGTCCACAAATGCTTCTTCTTTATATTATCTCGGTCAAGCAGTTACATCACATAGCTTCAGTGATCCTCACTTCGCATAGGACATAAGATCTACACAACTCTCTAGATCCTTCTTCCTTTCACTTTAGAACAAAAATACAAGAAATTGCACTTAGCTTTTCAATATCCTTACAATCATGCACAGAGAACTTGCAATAT
>CBVK0100138716.1:0-10120 GCA_900067695.1 Picea abies | reverse complement strand
TGATGGAAATACATTACCCACTTGTTGTGTGCCATTTTGCAACTTTCTTTCCCACCAGAGGAGTGTTGTGTCTGCAGGTTGAAGCGATGCCAATTTGATTTGAGTTGCCTCATCCTTGATTTGTTTCACATTGCAATAAACTTCCATTTGTCTGACCTAGTTATCAAGCCTCTCTACATTGACTTCACCATCGTACATGGGTAATTCAAACTTCACATAAAGCTTAAGTAAAGTCATGTCATGTGATGCACGAGCATCACTCCACGTTATCAAGCGCCATCCAACCAACACACGTTCAATGGAGAGGAGAGGCGCAACCCTCTCACTTTCAAATTTTGAATTTGAATTTAATGTATTAAATGTTTGTAAGGCTGGTAGAGCCAAGTCATGCCTTTGAACATGTTATAGTTGGTTTCTCCTTAATGGTTGATAGGCCGATGGGGATCTAGATCTGATTCAGATTAGATGGCCCATTCAATGTAATTCATTGTAATTAATGAGAGTTGGTGAGGATGGAGGGAAGATCTCTAGGAGCCCCTCTTTGTAAAAAGATCTTCTTTTTGTTTTTCAGTAGATAAAAAGGGAGAAAGGTAGAGGCAGAGAGAAGAAAAGAGAGGATAGGTGAGATAGGAGTGGAGAGCCGAGACTTTGTTGCAATCCGAGCTTGAACACATTGTAATCAGACATTCTTGATTAATACAAATAGAGCAATTTTTAATGTGTTTGTGATTTCAAGAATGATTGTCTTTATGTGTTGATGATATGTTGTAAATGTATGTTATATGTGCATTTGCAGGGATAGATAGGTTTTCCTATCTGTGAGTTCTTTGGTTTCAGGTTTGGGTTCTTTCAGGCTTCATGCAAGAGGTTGCATGATAGAATACTGTGGGTTCTGCAAGCCAGTGCAAGGAGTGCACTTCTGAATTCTGTGAAATTTCAGACAAAGACATGCCAGGAGGGTGCACTAGCTGAAGTCATTGATTCAAAGAGGAATCCTCAAGGTTGTTGAACACCTTGAAGGAGAAACTGTGCAGAGGAGAGAACAGAGAGGAGAAGTGGAATTGTTGAGAATTTTGTAAAGGCTCTTCCAGGAGGGCATTGAGAAAATGCATAGGATGCATTGAGGATAACTCTATGTCGAGTTCGATGAGAAAACATAGTCATTGAGGATTATGTAGAGCTCTTCCAGGAGGGCATCAAGCAAGTGCAAGGAGTGCATAGGAGGAAATCTGTTTTGAGTTCAGGGAAGACAGAACATCTGAAATTTTGTAGGTCTCTGCTAGGAGGGAATTGAGCAGTTGCATAGGGTGCACAGAAGGACTCTTTTTGAGTTCTGTTGGAAAGAGAAGTATCAAGGAGAGACACTCACAGGGTTACTGAACACCCTACAATCTCAGCAAAGCATGCTTGAGTAGGAAATTTCCAGAGGGCACTTACATCCCTTCAAGGAGAGAAAGGGACAGAGACACTTTGAGGTCAGAGCCATGGATAAGCTCAGAAGAGATAGCACCATTTCGTGCAAAGGTCCTGCAAGAGGTTGCAAAATTCGAAGGAACCTTTGAGGTTCATAGAAGTAAATATTAGGAGGAGGAATGCCTCTTAGAATATGGGCGGGAGCTAAGATTATAGGCTTCGCAGCAGAGATAAAGGTCGAGGCATTTTGGAGCGAGAAATATTCCAAGGGAAAGGAAGAAGGGCATGCTTAAGGTAGAGAACAACTATCGTTAGATTAGCATTTCGGAGTTCAGGGCTTGGAACAACAAGGGATTTTGGGGTCGATGCATCACGAACTCCTGGTTCAAGAAATACTAAGATCTCACACTTGAATTTTTCTATTCTAGAGTTCAGGTTTTGGAGTAGCAAGGGATTTTGGAATTGCTGCATCGCAAACTCCTAGTTCGCGAAATCGGGCCAACCATCGGATCTAAAGCATCGTGGCCTGAGAGTTGCTGGAACAAGGATATGTGCATAAGGTTGAGTCCTTGGAGGTGCACAGGAAAAAGGATCTGGGTCGTTATATCTAGCACCAAGGACCGATAGTTGTTGAATACAAAGGGAGGTGAGAGGGGTTTAATCCTCGTAACAACAGAGGGAAGAGGAATCATCAAGTCCCGAAAGCATCGGGCCGTCCAATTTGGAGGACAGGTGTCGAAGATCCAAGCCCTTTTCGGCATTTCAGACACCAAGAGTTTGAGGAGAAGGGTTCGTGAGACAAGAAGTCCCAGCTCACAAAATTGCGAAAGCATTAGGACCGTTCATCAAGGGGACACATGGTGAGTGGTCAAGGTTCAAGGAAAACCCTGAAAGGTTTTCTCAAGGGGTAGTATTTTGGCATTTTGGGACCCAAGAGGTTGAAGGAACAAGAACCTTATACAGCCGGAATCGCAAAATCGTGAATTCTGGAATCCTGAAAAGTGGACCATGGTCATGGGTAGATTTCGGCATTTCAGGGTCTGAGAGGTCGAAGGACCTGGAATCGTTGTAGCCAGAATCATAAAATCACGGAACAGGAAAACCCGAAAGCATTCGGAGGATAAGGGAAAACCTAGAGTTGTTAATCCCTTTTTTTCAGTGTTTCAGCAACTGGGAGTTGGAGGGGCAAGGAGCCTGGGAGAGCTCGCATGCAGAAGTCTTGAAACCCTGAAACATGAAATGAGTGTTGTTTAGAACATAGAAGGGCGTCAAAAGCTGAGTGCGTGCATAGGTTTTCTCAAGGCCTCTGCTAGGGAATTAAAGGGACCTATGGATTCATTCAAAGGGTTCTAGTAGAAGCCCAAAGAGACATTTTGGCTCAGGGAAGAGAGCGATCCAGAGACCGGGAGGTCAGTGTACCCTCTTGAGGTAGGGGGGCTCTGCATCAAAGTGGTATCAGAGCCACTTTATGTTTGTAAACTACAGGCAGAGGGAGGCATAGTAAATAAAGAAAATACTCTGATACACACTATCAAAGTGGTATCAGAGCTTGATTTTGTCTATATATTGCAGGGAGAGGGAGCCAGAGCAAAAGGAAGATAGAGTGTTGAAGCTCTATGATGATTGTTGCAAGGTTCACAATAGTCAATAGGCAGTCATGAGGATTGTAGGAAAGGCTGAAAGCACTCACGGTTGCAGAGTGACAACAACAAGTTTTCCAGGAGGGAAGAGAGGAATAAGAGGATGGCTATTGAAGGCCATGAGCATGGTGGAAGAGGAGACCACCAGCAGATGAGTAAAGAAGAAAAAGCTCAGGAGGAGTAGCGACCATTGGATGAGAAGCAATGGGAGCCATTGATTCCCCTTTGGAGTGGAATTTTGACATTTCGGCAATCCCGATGACAAGGAGCTGGGGCATTTTGTGTTGAAAACCCTGAAGTCACAAAATGCAATGTGCCTTTGGAGTAGGGTTGTGGTTTCAGAGGAAGTAGCCATTTCAGCATTTCGGAATTTCGGGGTCTGGGAGATCGAAGGACCAAGAACCATCTGCAGTTAGAATCGTGAAATCGTGAATTCCAAAATCTCGAAAGAGGGTCGTGGTCATGGGTAGATTTCATCATTTCAGCACCTGGGTGTTCGAGAGGCCAGGATTCAGGAGACGTGGAGACTCGACTCGCGATATCGCAAAATAATGAAAGCATTCAGAGGAATAGCACCCCTTTTTGGCATTTCGGCATTTTAGGGTTCGGAAAGTAGAGGAGGTAGTGGTTTTGGTCCCTGCATTTCAAACTCCTGGTTATCGAAATACCAATACAGCCATAACGTCATGGTCGCGTGGGGTGAAGACTCACACCTAGTACATGTTTGTGTAGGTGGGGTTTTCGTGGAAGGACCTATGGATCGAATTCGTGGGGTTCCATTGAGGGCCCAAAAGAACTAATTCAGTTCTGCGGATTCAAAGAAGAATGATCCTGTGCAGATCTCGGCCTGAGGCTCGGGGGTCTGTATCAATTTTGGTATTAGATCTTGATTTTATCTCTATGTTATAGGGAGAGGGAGCCAGAGGAAAATGAAGACAGAGTGTTGAAGCTCTATGGTGATTTTTCATAGATATGCAGCAGTCAATAGACAGTCAGGAGGATTGTAAGGAAAGGCTGGAAGCACTCACAGTTGCAGAGTGACAACAACAATTTTTCCAGGAGGGTAGATAGGAATAGGAAGATGGCTACTAAAGGCCATGGGAGTGGTCACAGGGAAGACCACAGGAAGAAGAAAAATCCAGAGATTTATAAAGAATTCATTGAGGTGAGGGAGAGAATGGAAGAGCTTGCACTGCGGGTGCAACAAGATGCAAAGACACATTGGGTGTATGAATGGCCTCTAAGGAGGAAAGAAAAGTGGTCTGTCAAGAAATTGTTTTCCAGAAGACAAAAAATGATGTTGAGGAGGTGGTTGAGGTATGTGGAAGCCTCAGAGATGAAGAGGAGATGGTTCATGCCTGTGAACCAGAAGCTGGGAGAGATGTCAGTAATGATGAAGAGGAGAGATCGAGTAGAGATCTCATAGACTGCCAAGTGGGTAGAGATGGACTTTCAATTTTCCAGGTGGGCAATAGAAAGATATCAAGTGAAGGTCTCGTATACTACCAGGAGGGCAGTGCTGAAAGTTCAAATTGCTAGGAGGGAACTGAAATGGGGTCGACTGATCTCATAGGCTGCCAAGTGGGCAGTAGAAAATTCCCAAATTGCTAGGTGGGTAGGGGAAAGGAGATGAGACTATCTGAGGGTCTCATGAACTTAGAGGTGAGTTCATATTAGCAAGAGGAGTTGATAGAGAAGGAAGCTCGAAAAAGTATTCTGATCATTGGAGGAATTTGGATATTCCTACCAAGCAGCCAAGATGAGGCCAGGGAAGATGTTGTGGGTACAACAACTGAAGGAAAGCCAATTGTGACTATCAAAGAGAAGGAAGAACTGGGATAGACATCAAAACCTAACCCAGCTAAGGAAGAAGAGCATTCAGGGGAAATGCTCAAAATTTTCAGTCAAGAGGTTGAATAGGGGATAACTGCAACAATGAAGCTAACAACAGAAGAAAAGAATGTAGATAACATGCTCACTCCATGGGAGATGGAGTTGGAAATGTTGGAGGATTGGTTGAACCATCCAGAGCCAGTAGATGACTGCCATGAGTCGACAGTCATGCAGATGTTAGCAAAGGAGAATTCTAAGGAATTGCTCAGAAATTTCAGCGAGGGAGATGAACAGATGATGATGACTATAATGTCAAGGCATGTAGCAATAGATGAAGGAGAATTCCAGTCTGAGGAGCAGCTGGAAGAACCTGGAGCTGAACAAGTAGAAGAAATGGTAGAAGCATGTCTGTCAGGGAAGGTGATTGAACAACAGGTCAGTCAAGGAGATAAGACTGCATAACTTAATTTTTAGCAGAGTGGTAAGTTGAGGCCACAGAGAAAGAATATGGCATGGGAGATCTATTTGATCTACCCATTTGCAGGGAATAAGTGTAGTGGAGCAAGCTGAAAAAGCAGAGCCAACCATGGGAACAACTGGACGAGGAGATTGAGGAGATTAGAAGGCTAATGTCGAGGTCAGCAGTAGAAGCTGCCAGTGAGGAGAATCTAAGTAGGAGGAGACCTGCCATAGCAGCAGGGAAGATGCAGTAGTAGCAACAAAGCAGTGGAGAAAATGGATAGCTCCAAAGAACTATTTGGGATCCAAGTGGATTTCAACAGTGGTGTTGGGAAGCTCATGAGCATGAGCTCGTGATTTTTGCAGCTGAGGAATATGATGCAAGAGCATCTGACCACTTTATCAAGCGCTAGCCAACTAGCACACCCAGCACCCGTTCAATGGAGAGGAGAGGAGCAACCCTCTCACTTTCAAATTTTGAATTTGAAATTAAGGTATTAGATGTTTGTAAGGTTGGTAGAGCCAAGAAGTGCCTTTGAGCATGCTATAGTTGGTTTCTCCTTAATGGCTGACAGGTCGATGGGGATCTAGATTCGATTCAGATTAGATGGCCCATTCAATGTAATTCATTGTAATTAATGAGACTTGGTGAGGATGGAGGGAAGAGCTTGAGGAGCCCCTCTTTGTAAAAAGATATTCTTTTTGTTTTTCAGTAGAGAAAAAGGGAGAAAAGTAGAGGCAAAGAGAAGAAAAGAGAGGATAGGTGAGATAGGAGAGGAGAGCCAAGACTCTGTTGCAGTCCAAGATCTAACACATTGTAATCAGGAATTCTTGAATAATACAAACAAAACATTTTTTCCTGCTTGTTGTTGTTCATGTGTTTGTGAGTTTATGAATGAATTTCTTTATGTGTTGATGATATGTCGTAGATGTATATTAGATGTGCATTTGCAGGGATATATAGGTTTTCCTATTTGTGAGTTATTTGGTTTCAGGTTTGGGTTCTTTGAGGCTTCATGCAAGAGGTTACATGATAGAATACTGTGGGTTCTACAAGCCAGTGCAAGGAGTGCACTTCTGAATTCTGTGGAATTTCAGACAAAGACGTGCCAGAAGGGCGCATCAACTGAAGTCATTAATTCAAAGAGGAAGCCTCAAGGTTGTTGAACACCTTGAAGGAGAAACTATGCAAATTAAAGGGACCTGTGGATTCATTCAAAGGGTTCCAGCAGGAGCCCGAACAGTCATTTCGGCTCAGGGAAGAGAGCGATCCAGAGACTGGGAGGTCAGTGGAGCTTGCCGAGGTAGGGGGGCTCTGCATCAGTCATGAAGGATGAATTAGAAATGATTAATTTTGGATTTATGAGATATTTTCTAGGAATAGAAGTGCACAAGTCCAAAACTGACATATTTATTTCATAGTTCAAATATGATCATGAAATATTGAAAAGATTTAGTATTTGAATTCAAAAGAAATGCCAATGCCTATCATAATAGGATTGAAGCTAAGAAAGGAAGATAACGGGTCCAAAGTGGATCCCACAATGTTTAAAAGACTCATGGGAATTCTTATGTATTTAACAACGACAATGCATGACATTATGTATGGAATGCATCTAGTTTCAAGGTTCATGGAAACTCCAAAAGAATCACATTAGAAGGCATGAAAGAGAATATTGAGATATGTGAATGGAACAAAATATTTTGGTATTAAGTACTCCACTTAACAATATTTTATACTCACTCGATACACTAACAATGATTGTGGAGGCAACACAGATGACAGAAAAAGTAACTCAGGGTACACATTTCATTTTGGAATAGGTGTAGTGTCATGGGCATCAAGGAAGGAACCCATATTGATACTCTTTTTAGCAGAAGAAGAGTACTTCGTAGCTACAAGCACAACTTGTCAAGCAGTATGGATGAGAACAATGTTAAAATATTCATTGCAGGAACAATAGGTACCAACAACAATATTATGTGACAAAAACTCAACCATCATGTTATCAAAGAATCATGTGTTTCATGTGACAAAAACTCAACCATCATGTTATCAAAGAATCATGTGTTTCACAAGAAAACCAAGCACATTGATACAAGGTATCATTTCATCAGAAATTTGGTGAATAACAAAGAGATCTCTTTAGAATTTTGCAGGTCAAAAGAAAAAATTGCAGACAGTTTTACAAAGGATTTAACACGAGATGCATTTTAGCATCTGTGCAGTAATATGGGAGTCCACGCAACAACATATGAGTGACAGTAAAATGAAAACTCAAATTTTTGATGTAATTTTCTTTTGTAATCCCAACTACTTATAATTAAGGTGGAGTGTTGGAAATTGTAATTACAAGTCAGTGAGATCTTTATGTCTCCACCGATCTATTTGTCATTCAAGTTATCAGTTAGACATTCAGGCAGTTTGTAAGTGCAAAGTCACACATTTACTCAAAATTCAGTTGGCAAGAAAGAATCTATAAATGGAGCCTATCTCTATCCTCTCAAGTTGAATTAAGTGGTTGAAGAGTCAGTCGAATTAATGGTTTTTAATGTTGAGTCGGTCTTAGCTTCTATAGGAAGTCTTAGTCGGAGTCCATATAATTCAAATTCGTTTAGCTAGTCGATGATGCTGAAGAGAAGCAGTTGATGGGTAGAGAAGAAGCATAGAGGTAGAGAGAACCAACATTAGCTGAAGAGTTTACAGAAGAAGTCATTACAGTCAAAGATCATTGTCATTGTATTTTGCATTCACGCACATTGTCAAAGTTCATTAATATCAAGATTTTATGTATTGACAAAGATTCTATCTTATTTTTGAGTTTATGTGCTAAGCATAGCACCTTGTTATTCCACATTCATAAATCATTTGATTAAGTGTATGTATTCACAATGAACAACAAAATGAGTAGCCTGTGTACTACGCGATGCTCTTGAGAACTCTGTAGTGTACCCTGTTTGGTGCGTAGTATTTCAAATTGCATTGCGAAGAGTAAACTGTGCACACTATTGATCCAATAGATCTTCCCTACAAAAACTTCATGACATTAGATGCCACTTGTTATGCATATGTTTAATTACCTTTTCTTCAATAGTTTACATGTGTTTGATTGCCGTTTTCAATAGTTTTATTTAATTCCATTTATAAAATTAAATTAATTATTTAATATTTTTTAATCGTAAAGAAAAGTAATTTTTTATTACTTAATGTTTTTATATTTTTTAATGCAAACAATGGTTTTTATCTCGAAACGTTTGATTGTTTTTTTTTTTTAAACAGTTTTATCAAATTTGATTTATAAAATTTAATTATTTATTTATCTTTTAATTATAAAAAAATAAATTTTTTGTTATTTAATATTTTAATATTTTTTAATTAAAACAATTGTTTTTATCTAGCTGCAGATATTTTATTATGCGATCCACTCTTGACTTAATGATGTATGTGAAAGAAATTAGGAGGAGGATTTGACTAATGGTTACTGCGCCTTAAAACCCGCAATTCAACTACCAATGGAGGGTTATGGAAGGCTTAATATGGGGTCAAGAATCAAATTCCAATGGAGGGGTATGGAAGGCCTAATATGGCGGTTAATCATTCTCATCTTTGATGATTCAGCACATTATAAATCCACGATTCAAATGACAATAAAAGAGTGGGGTATGGAAGGTCTAATATGGGGGTTAATCATTCTCATCTTTCATAATTCAACACATTATAATTCTACGATTCAAATGTCAATAAAAGAGTTAATATGGGTTAATCATTTTTATTTCTCATAATTAATATATTATAATTATATAAATTGATATTAATCATTTTTTTTTATAATTTAATATATTATAATTATATAAATTAAGAGTTAATTATTTTTACGTTTTCATGACTCAACATATTATAGTTATACAAAATAATTATATAAATTAGGAACTAATCATTCTTACTTTTCTTATAATTCAACATATTACAATTATACACATTGTCTTATTAGAGTTTATAGTTAAGGCCGCTACAAATAATTTTAGTTGAACATTCATTCTTATTGATGTTGTGTTTATTATCAATTCTACAATGAGTTGGGGTTTACTATCAAGACAATAATGAAGCACTTTGTAGCATGTGGTTTTAATTCCATGTTCTTAGTTTTTTTCTCAATATTTTAGTTAGTTTTTTTACCTTTTCAATTTCCTTAGTGTCAATTTATAGGAAAAGGGCTATATTGGTAGCCTAGCTGTGAAAGGCAATGGATCTAAGAGGGTTTGGATCAACTTTTTTGTGATCTAGGAACTATCATGGTGTAGGGTCACTACCTAAACATGTGTTGTGTCCTATGTAAATTATCAAATATCATCATTATAACCATGGAAATTAAAATTAGGGCTATGAAATTATCATTGACACCCAATGGGATTTGTGTTTTATTTAAGCTGCCACCGAAATACTAGAAATCATATAATCTAGTAATACTATCAATCAGAGTTTACACCTTTTATGCACATCCACAAAAAAAAATTAAAAAATAAACCACAACAGGTTCCTTTTTTTCCTTAATATGTCAAATTGCTTAACAGCTTCAATGATCACAAACCATTCTACATTTCCCTCCCCTTTCTACTTGTATCTTTATGACAACATCTTCCCACATTGGCTCCTCTTAGGTAGAGGGGGTGCTTTAGAGCCTTAACCCTTTGAAAAGCTATCTAATAAATTTAGTGTAGGTGAATCCAACTCATTTTCAAATGTGGATATGCAAACAATCAAGTATACTCTGAAA
>CBVK0100138714.1:0-18864 GCA_900067695.1 Picea abies | reverse complement strand
TGCATTTGTTTTATTTTATTGCTCTGCGGTCCTGTTTTTCTAACACTTCCTTCACTATTTCCCAAAAGCGCATGGGATGCACTAGTGGAGGACTCTAAAGAGAAGAGGATGAAAAAAGAGGAATTGAAGCTAATAATTGGAGAGCTAGAAAGGTAATTATAATGTAGTATATATTGAATAAATATTATTGCATTTAACATGGCCGACTAAATAACATTAACATGTGCTTCAAACTTTTGATAGGCTTAAATACACTTTGAACTTAGGCCACAAAGGCTATATTGGAAAATGTTGGGAAAAACAACCTTGGCCTAGAGGCTATGTTAAAGTAAAAGAGAGATATGTAAGTACCATAATTTAAAATATTTTATCATTGAATTGTTCAAATATTATTTAAATCTAAGTCAAAATTAATTATGTTATGTTATGATATATAGTCAACTAACTTTGACAATACACCCACCCAAGAAAATACAAAAAATTACTTTAAAGGGGGATATAAAGCCTTGGTGGAATTGAAGAAAGGTGGGGAACAAACTACTCCTACTGTGAACATGGAGGTAAATATGTTAAATATATTTTTAATGGTTGATTATAAATGAGTTTGGGGTTTATGGATTATAAAATAATTATAAATGTTATTGCAAGTAAATGAAGGAATTTGTATGCATGATGTGTCTGATACCAAGGTTGTCGATGGTGATCAACCAAAGGTTGCCCCTAACACCATGTGTACTACACCAAGTACTAGTCACAATGATTATATGTATATATAATGAACTACACTAAATTGTACATTTTATTAATAATAAATTATGTTTTTGTGTTCATATAATATGAATGAAGAAACTTATAATGGTTTGATTTTATTTTAGATGTGGGTCCTACTCGACCACATGCACATCAACATGTTTTTCATTGTCAACAAAAATGTCCATATAGAGAAGAAGATAATCAAGAAGAAGACAACAACATCATAAATATGGACATGATGAAACAAATAAAAACCTAGGAGGAAATAGTGTAGTAGAAATAAGTTGAATGATTGAAATACAATAACATGTAATTAGTGCATTTGATGCTCTTTTATGTTAATTTTGATTGGTATATATGATGTTCTTATTTTGATTTCACCTCTTTGCCACTATGATGTGTACATTCATTATTTTATAATTAAATTAATTAGATATATATTATAGAAGCATGTGTACAAACAAAATCTAATTAAATTAATTATGGAATATATATCTACATGCATTTTGTACAAAGCCATTTTGAGTAACCCTATTGAAAACCTAAAGTCTAAGCTTGATTTCCTACTTTTCCATTCTAAAAATATAATATTTGTCAAGTCCATTTCAAGTCTAGAAACAACGATATTTAAATATATTTTTATTTGTTGTCTCCCTTGATGGGTTTCACATGTAATTCCAATGACAATACTTTGAGAATGAGCATGATTTTGATGCCAAAGACATTGTCTCCTGTGTCTTTTTCTTTTTAAAAAAACATTTGTATGGATGTTTATGCTCTGTCAATGCAATTGTTATAGCCTATATTTGTGTATGACATAGCATTCCAATGCCATTACTATATATGTCTATGATATACCATTACCAATGTCATGGCTATATGTGTGTATGATAGAGCATTGCCAATGACATTGCTATATTTGTGTATGATAGAGCATTGCCAATGTAATTTATATATATTTGTGTGTGTGTGTGTGTGTGTGTGAGAGAGAGAGAGAGAGAGAGAGAGATTATTTTAGTTCAAAATCCATTGGAGGTAGCAATATCCCAAAGAGTAGTCCAAAATCAAAATCTATGAATTATTTGCAGTGTAGTGAATTTTCCCTTTCCCTTGGAAAATGACTATTGGGATATGTTGAATGATTTAGATGTTAGTTCAATTTTCCCACCAAATAAATATTTTTGGACCCTTATTCCACCAAGTTCTAACTCCATATATCATTCTTCCAAATGTTTGTTTCTCCGAAAAAAAGGTTACTTTTTAGTGGATTCCTAGTGCAATCTGATTTGAATTCTTAAAGTCTCATAATTTGTGTACCTATATGAGGTCATTAATGGATGATTGAAGTTGAATAATGATAATTGACCTCTTCTTTCTCATGCATAGGACTATGTTTGTGAATTCTAGCCAAAATACTAACTCAATTTCTAATGAATTGGGAAATATTCTTATACATGAGATTTGGTGATCAAGTTCAAACATGATATTTTTATAGTTTTTTTAACAAGAATGTATGTATTTTGTATTAGAAATTTGCTGCAGCCACATTGATCAACATGATTATATATATATAATATATATATATATATAATCATCCCACAAAAAATTATGGGAATTCTTTGAAATTTGAAATTGGCAATCTACAAAGACAAAATAATCCTTCGTTGAGGATTTTTGATAACTAATACTAGTATAGATTTTGAAAAATACTCTCAATATTAAGAAAAATTTACAAATCATTATGCACTATTATTGAATAAAAGCATGATGGTTGTAATATTCCTCTTATTTTTTTGCATTGGTCATGAATTTCTAACCAACATTCAACATTTCCACATCCTCATGGCACTATTGTATCATCTCATCTTCTTTTGCCTCCTCCGCTGCAAACCCAATTGACACACTAACATTTGAATTAGTTGAAGTATTGTTCCTTTCCAAACCCACAACTAGATGTCAAAGAGGAGCACACTCATCTTGGAGGTCTTCAATTTGTCTCCTTTTATTATGTAAGGTTTCTAGTATAAAGGAAAATTCATAATTTCTTACATCTTTCTAGGAATGCATCCTACCAGTAATTGAAAAAATTGAGTTCCTATTATTAGTGATATAATCTTCCTATCATCTCAAAATTCTATGGATTTCAATAGTTTCACACAATGAACATCTCCTAGAATACCCATGATCCATTTTTGTATTCCAACATAAAACTTGAATGAATCCATGATCTCTACCCACAATAATTAGTCTATCAAACCTACCCTTGCTAACCAACATTCCCTCAAAAAAGTAGAAGAAGAAAATAATGATTGAGAAACTAAACTTTTACAAATTCAAGTTGATAGGAGAAGGGTACTTATGGAGCAACAAACACCACTAAACCATAAAAACTACACAAAAAAACCTAGAATGACCAATCCAAACCAAGTCACATGAAGTCAAGTTTGAAAATCTCGAGCCACACTAACAAACATGACTCGATCCAAATGGACCAAAACTTCCAAGCTACCAAGCCAACATAAAGCAGAACCCTATGAATCAAAATCAGGGCCAATAGAGCATGTACCTAGAAAACCACAAGAGCCAAGGTCCTACAAAGACAATCTAGAAGAGTGAAAGTCCAAATCAGAGCCCCAATTTGAACAAGAAAGAGACAAAACCAAGAGCCACAAAACTAGAAACCATCAAGAGTCCCCTAAATTCAAACCTAAAAAAAGAGACATTATTACACTTGCAATAAAAATCAACCTCCAAAGTGGTAATAATCCTATTCTCACATTAACCTTCAAATGCGTGAGAGAGTACCATGGGTTGAATGGTCCTTGATTTCCATGAATTCTAATCAAAATTCCCATGTGTATTGACATGCCAATTGTCTATCATTTAATGCCATTTAATAACTATGGTTTGATACTTAGGGGATGGGGAAGAATACCTCCCCACTTTTTTTTATCTTAATATGTTGGAATCCAAAAGAATGGCCTTGTTTTCCAGACGATCTGCTTGATGGTTGAGTTACCTTAGGATGTGGAAGAACTCAACACTTTCAAACTAGATCAATTCCTTTCTAATTCGCTTCATATTCCTTATAATAATTCCATCACTCGGAGAGAAGGGTCTTAGCATAAGATTTATGATTAAACCCGAATCCTCCATTACAATAAGTTTTTTAATATGGTTTTCATCGATAATCCTCAACCCCTAGAATAATTCCAATGCCCATACTTGGTTGTTTGAAGCTCTACCCAATCCCCACTTGAAGGTGTTTTCTTGGTTACCTTTGAGATCAAGAATGATCCCCCTTTCACTCACCACCCCTATGATATTTTCATAGTTGTTCATTAGCCTTGAATCCCAAAACTTGTAACATTACAATGTTGTCATTGAAGTCTTGTAAACAAATATGGGTTATTATTTCATAAGAAATTTCATATGATCAAATTTTCCTCCAATAAGTAATTCACTTCGGTGCTTTCCCTTATGAGTGTCCTTTTCATAGATACATGGAACATATCATTGCTAGACTCCCTATTCATGAATTATCATTTTGAAAGCAAGGTCAAGCAGTTGAGTTCACCTTCAATGGGTTACTAAAAAACTTAGCATTTACAAATGGTTGTTTCATTTATCTTTGTAAAGAGAATGATTGATTCCCCCATTTGTAGTGTGTCTCATGATATTTCTAAATTATAAATAGCTAAAAGATACTACTTGTTGGCCCTTGACGAAGTTTTGAGGATCCTTGGTCAGGTTTGACCTATTTTTGGGACTTCGACATGTTGCCAAAGGTGAAGCGCAAGATGAAGTGGAGATCGTGGGATCTCGGCCCCTTTTAGTGCCCTTTTTGGGATTCAGGATTATGTAATGGGTATGGGAATGTCGGCCCATGGGTTTACCCATGCTTAGGCCTATTTTGTAATGTATAAATAAGTATCTAGGCGATGTAAGTAAGTGGTGCTAAGGCTAGTGTGCTAAGTGTTGAAGTTTGATCTATGTGATCGAAAGTGCTAAGTGCTTAGCAGAGATTGATTTTGTGCATACTGTATGAGGCTTGCAGAGATCAGTGAAAGTGAGTGTAATATATTGAGAAGAGGCTTAGTGTTGTAACCTAGCTCGGGGAAGGAGGATCTAGCGAGGTGCGCAGATCTCCTATCCTCTGCGGAGTAGGGTTTTTGTGGCTCTGTGCATGTAACTGATTGAAGAAGCTAATAAAGAAGACAAAGAGTTGGTGGACGTAGCCCCAGGGTGGGGGTGAACCATGTACATGTTGTTTTTCTTTGCTTTGTCGATGTATTTATGTGTTTATATGTTAACTTGCTTAGTGCTTTGACATAGATGAATGGTAGATAGATATGTTAATGCTATGTGCTTAATAGTATGGATTAATACTAGATCTGGCCTATGTGGATGTGCTTAGTGCTTGAATATAGTAGATCTGGTTAAATACTGCAATGCTCTGTAATTAGGGTTTACTGTGCTGTAAACTAAGACTGGATATTGATGAACATATAACTACTAAGTGCCCTGTTAAGGTGTTACAGTCATAGATCTGTGTCCCAGCTAAGGTTACAGACACTGGAGTCCTGCAACCACCCCTGCCTCTACCTAGGGTGAGACTTCATCTGCTTCGCAGGTGTTGCCAAAAGGGCTAGTAGTTAGGGTTTTTTTGGTGCTTTGTTGTACCGTTGAACCCTGGGTCTACCCCTATGCCAACAAATGGTTCTATTGCTGGGATTGAAACTGTGATTGTTGGGAACTAAGGAAAGAGAAGCTTTGTGCGAAGATATGACCTAGAATTGTGAAAGCTATGTGCATAGAGTGCACAATATTCTACTCGATCAGTGAATCTCTGCGCTAAGAAAAGAAGTCTGATATGAAGAAAAGAGGTAAGATCTGAATGCTTTGTGCTCTGAGAAAGGTAAAAGTGAGATTTTTTTCTTAAAGAGGTGAGATATGCAAGCTTTGTGCTCTGATGGAGTTAAAGAATAGTGATTTTTTTTAATATCTAGAAGCTTTGTGCTCTATTGAATATAAGATTAGTGGAGATTTTTGTTTCTAAAAGTATGAATCTAGGTATGTTTGATAAGATTTGTCCTAGCTTGAAAACTAGGGCACTGATAGAAGAAAGAAGATTTGATATGAGTAGATCTGATAAGAATAGTGAAAGATATGCTATACCTATGTATAAAGAGAATGTTTGGACTAACAAATGGATGCAGGATCCTAGAAATAATTTTTTCAGGTTAGCTACTATGATCCTAGTGCATCGTACATGAAAGGTTGGGGATCATTTAAAAGAAAATGAGGATTAACCCTTTGTTACAGTTGCAAAAGACCAAGACATATGGCTAAGGAATGCCCTGTAGAAGATCTAGTTGTCTTTGTTGTAGATCTATGGACCATAAAGTATTGGATTGTCCTAGAATGATTACTAAGGTTGAAAGAATGAACATTAACCAAGAAAACCCTAAGCAGATCCAGAAACTGATATTATGGCAGAACCCCAGAAAGAATCAAAGAAAGTATTGCTACAGATGAAAGAAACCTTGAATGAACACTGACATATCAACTTATCAGATATATTCAAAGAAAAAGAGTGCATTGAAGTAAGAATAGGAGACTTCGACATTGAATGTGTTATGGATGAGGAAACATAGGTGAATATCATGACATAAAGAACTTGGGAACTTTTAGGGGAGCCTGCTATGATTCCTTTATTGGGAGGAATAGGATTATTCAAAGGAAAATTGATAACCTCATGTGGAAGACTTACCCAGATATCTATGAATGCCAATGTAACTTCGACAGAGGAATACTTTGAGGTTGTTAAATTTATTGAGAACAACGCTCCATTTACTATGTTACTAGGAAAACCTTGGATCGAGAAGGACCAGACTAGAAGGAAAGAAGAAGAAGTCTTAGAGCAAAAGAAGCAAGAATTAAAAGATTTCATGACTAGGAGGATCACACAGTTGATTGAATAACAGGAGAAAAGATCGAAGCTATTTAACTTGGATATCAAAGTTGCTAGAACACAAGAGGATTTGTAGAAGATTGAAGTACCTATCCCAGATAGAGAAGAAGTATTACCCTTGAATATTAGGAAAGAATCTCATCAGCGTGAAGTTACTATGCTAGAAGAAGACAAGAATCAGAATGGAAAGAGGAATAACGAGATGAAGCTCACTAGAAAGAAGGCTAGAAAACTAAGTAAAAAGAGAGAAAAGATTGAAAAGTTGCAGAAGGGTCCAGAGGGAACTTCGCAAAGGGAAAATTTACAAAAAAGGAACTTCATCGGGATATCAAAACAGCGTCACATGGCACTTCACCATGGCAAAGCAATATAGTCATTGGGAATAGTATAACCATTAGACCGACACCTCGAACGGGTAGAAAGGCATTTATGGTTAGAAATATCTCCATTGGACCATTGAGACCGCATCGTAACGGACATAACGGAATTAATGAAGGTCTCTTGTCCATTGGAAAGATTTGTTACGTTGTTGTCTACTTATTCCGTCGACTGTTGCATCGAGAACACTTTTGCGAATTGAATTAGAGAGAAATCATTGCTACCACACTGTGATTAGTAAGATCGACACCAGTTCTATTGTTTTGCAAACTCATTCATCCATCTGATCTAAGTGTGTATGTCGGACGAGCTCAGCGTCATGGAGCAAATCGTCGAAGAAGTTCTCATCGATCTCATGGCTGAGAGAGTAATGTCTTCAAGTATTCAAGCATATTCAATGAGAGGAGTGCAAGCCTCTCCATCGACCGCTCGCGGATCTGGACCATTCCGATTCGTCATAGAAAAGAGAACCAAGCACAGAGATGACGTAGCAAATGCGAAGCTGATTCTAACCATATTGACCGATTACATCCCGCCTTTGGCCGACACGGTGAGTCGAGATAGTGTGCCAAGAGATTTTGAGTACACTGTGGTTACTGCGTACCTCCCGAAGGGGATACACGCAGTAAGAGCAAAACAAAACAAGATCACAACGTTGAAGTTCAACGACTTAAACCTCATAGACTGCAAGAACCATAGCATGCTCACCCCATATAAATACTTAACTAGGATGAAGGGGAAGAATTCAAAGATAATCCCCCAGTCATGGACGATGAACCTCGCACAGTCCACCCTATTGAATGTAATGAAAATCCCACACTTCGGAAGGCACCAGGAAGTTAATTCTTGTGTCAAGCTACTACTTTCATGTTACCATGGTGGCTACTTATGGCTTGACCATTGTATCACAGTCGATCCGACGTTGATCCATAGGATCACAAGATTGAGTATGAAAGGACCTGATCCGCGATACTTTTATCTAGGAAAGGCTACATATCGTGCACTAACACAGAAGATCAAGGATACATACGATGATGTTTAGAAGGGGACGCGAGGTTACAAGCTAGCCTCCATCCAGAATGGCACATTGCGCCTAACATGTTAGTTAATTGTAGGAAAGTTAGTACGAAAGAACAGACCCACACAGGTCACAGGCTTTGTCGTTGACCTTGCAGGGAAGTGCGTGGAAGGTCTACAGATGAACTGGGCAAAGTACCTATTTAATCAGCTTGAACTGGACTGCCACGAAGCACAGAATTAGGGCTATGAATTCCATTTTAGCTGGCTCCTGATCCTCATTGCATTTGTTGCTTGGGAAATTTCGAAAGGTACGACCTTCCCGGACAGCGAGCCATTTGAGCCGCTTGCTGCGAAGTTCACCACGCTTTGGTACTCGAGCAATATGAGAAAACAGTGGCAGTCGAACATTTTTTTTCACACGTCTTACCTCTAGCTAAAGAGATCCATCGAAGATGAACCTCGCATGAATCCAAACACCCTACAGAGGTTCCAACACCTAATGAAGTTCTGCACAGATCGACACTTCATCTACATTACAATGCGAGAAGACGAGCATAAAGAGGAGCTTGAGTCGTACTACAAGCTCACAGAAGAGGAAATTGAGGAGATCACTAAGGACTGGTTGACAAACCTCCTTATTCCCGCAGACCCTGCAGAGATATCTGACCCTGACAGCCTAGAGACGATGCACAAAGAACATGATACACCCAGACACAGTATAAGGAAGAAAACCGAAGAGGTCCAAGAATTAAGCAATGCCTCAGGCAAGACTGCTTTAGTATCACCTGTACGAGGGGGTGATGATGAAGTAGAAGAGATAAATGGCAAAGAATTTGAAGAAAAACAAGAAAAAGTAACACCTCCTAGAGATGAGACCAATCCCTTGAAGAAGAGGAAGGTTTCTCCCCTGAAACCTTCTTCTCGAAAGAAATCTAGAGCCACCATGACCAATATGTAGACTGTATTCACTATTGATGATTTTGACTTCATCATAGCAACCCTAAACGATGCCTTGTAGGAAATCATGGAGAAACAAGAAGTCAAGCAGGAGGAAATGTATGATAGAATTGAGGTCCAACTCCGAGGGGTACATCAAGCCCTTCAATCCAGTGACGCAATTTCCACTACGCCCTTACCATCGAGAGAACCAGAGTTGGGAGATGAGCCAACCAAACTCCGCCAACTAGCAGATGCAACTGAAACTCGCCTTCGTCGAGCACAAGAAGAAATAGAACAAGCCACCCAGGCCTTGAAGCAAGTGCAAGAAGTACTCGTAGAACAACGTCGAATTGCAGAATAGGAGAAGGTTGATCTCCAGATGAAGCTTGAAAAAGAGAAAACACAGATGCAACAAGAAAAGGAATAGTTTCTCCCAGAGAAACTAGAAGTGAAAGAAGCAGTCAAAAAAGAACCTCGCTTCATGATAGGCTTAGAACCACAGGCAGAAGAATGAGTCACGCATCAAGTAGAGAAGCTCGTAGAAGCTATCCAACATCTACAACAAAGAATAACAGACTTAGAGCTCCGCGCAGTTCCTGACACTCCGCAGGATGTGAGGGATCAAAGAGATGAAACTGCTCGAGGCACAGTTGAAATAACAAAGAACCTTGCCATGGAATGCAAGCAACTAAGTGATCGCAGTGCCCAGATGTATGATCGAGTCACTAAGAATCCAGAAATGAATACACTGGAGTCACAACTCCAAGAGGTGAAGTATCAAGAAGAAATAATACAGGTGCATTTGAATCCCCTGTCAGCTGTTGAAAAGATGAAGCGATCCCAAGAGTAGCACAGTGCTCAACAACAGGTCCACGCCATTTAGAGCAGAGTCATGGAAGTGACTTAGAGGCTCCAACCTATATAGGATGAGGCTTGCCATCTATTCATGGAGATCAAAGGCCAAGGAGCAGAACTGGAGCAAGTTGTCACTGCAACAGAACAACACCTAGAGAGACCTGTCAACTAAGCTTTTATCCAGGAGTTCGCTGAATAGGAGGCCATGGAACATCAACAAGTCGAAGCATCTCAAGCCAAGCTCGATGTTTTTGAGGCAGAATTATCCAAATCAGAGTGACTCGGGATGAGTCACAGGTGAGTGTTGGGGACCTGTTGGCCCTTGACCAAGTTTTGAGGATACTTGGTCAGGTTTGACCTATTTTTCAGACTTCGAATGGTTGTCCAAGGCGGAGCACAAGACGAAGCGGAGATCGCAGGATCTCGACCCCTTTTAGGACCCTTTTTAGGATTTGGGATTATGTAACGGGTATGGGAATGTTGGTCCATGGGTTTACCCATGCTTAGACCTATTTTGTATTGTATAAATCAGTATCTAAGAGATGTAAGTAAGTGGTACTAAGGCTAGTGCACTAAGTGCTGAAGTTAAATCTATGTGATCGAAAGTGCTAAGTGCTGAGTAGAGATTTCTTTTGTGCATACTATATGAGGCTTGCAGATCTCAGTGCAAGTGAGTGTAAGAGATTGAGAAGAGGCTTAGTGCTGTAACCTAGCCCAGGGAAGGAGGATCTAGCGAGGTGTGCAGATATCCTGTCCTCTGCAGAGTAGGGTTTTTGTGGCTTTGTGCATGTAACTGATTGAAGAAGCTAATAAAGAAGATGAAGAGTTTGTGGACATATCCCCAAGGTGGGGGTGAACCATGTACATGTTTTGTTGCTCTGCTTTGTGTGATGTATTGATGTGTTTATATATTAACTTGCTTAGTTATTAGACATAGATGAATGTTAGATAGATATGCTAATGTTATGTGCTTAATATTATGGATGAATACTAGATCTGGCCTATGTGGATGTGCTTAGTGCTTGAATATAGTAGATCTAGTTAAATACTGCAATGATCTATATTTAGGGTTTACTGCGCTATAAACTAAGACTAGATGTTGATGAACTATAACTGCTAAGTGCCCTGTTAAGGTGTTACAGTCACAAATCTGTGTCCCATCTAAGGTTGCAGACACTAGATTCCTACAACCATCCCTGCCTCTACCTCGGGTAATACTTCATCTTCTTCGCAGGTGTTGCCGAAAGGGCCGCTAGTTAGGGTTTTGTTGGTGCGTTGTTGTAGCATTGAATCTTAGGTTTGCTCCTGTGCCAACACTCCTTGCAAGCTATGAAATTGTTTTCCAGTGTCTACCTTCATGGGATCTATTCCTTAACTTACTCTTAACTTGTAAAGCAATATGAATTGTGTCAATTAGTTTCATGAGTACATAATTTGAGGTCAATTTGGTGCAAAATTATAATTGAAATTATTTTTCTTGCACTTTAATTTGAAAATTAAACTATAAAACCTATTTTGATGTTCTAGTACATGTACACTTTTATTTGTAAACTAAACCTTTAGACCCTATTTTGATGCTCTAGTACAGGTACAACTTGGTCATGCAGCTACAAAATTTATTATCTTTTATGTTATTAAAAAATGTAAATACAACTTTCAGACATATAGTGGAAGTGATTTAAGTCCCAACTAATCATCAAAATTTCAACAAAAAACATTGAATATCCAATGTTTATAGGTCCATAATTCAATGAAGACTATGCCATGTAGATGTTGGCCAAGCGTCAAATAAGAATTGGTTGAGTGTCGACACTTCAACACAAATGTCACCATCACGCAAAATAGTCACATTTATGGGATATAATTTGATGAAAACTTGGACATTTAGACGTTAGCATAACTTCAAATGCTTATTGAATAAGTGTTGAGTGAATGTAAAATAACTAACATTTAATGGACATAATTCAATAAAGTCTTGGGCACATAGATGTTGGTGTAACATTAAATACATGTCAAATAAGTGCCAAATGAATGTCGGAAAGCTAACATCTTATGAAAAAATCATTGTCTCGTACAAATTTAGTTTGATGTCTCTTATTCGACAGTTGTAACATAGATTATTCAACAATACTTTGTCGAAATTTCATAAGCATTTAGTATAGTAAAATCTGATATTTATACGATGTTTAAAATGTCTAAGCAACATTGAATCTCATTCCCAAATGTAGCAGTGTTTCTCTCTCATCACCAACCAACTCGAAGGCTAAGGAATATGGGATTTTGTCCTCCATACATCATCTACCAACCAACTTGAAGGATGAGGAAATAGGGATTTGGAGCTCCCTTCCCTTATCTACCCCCTCTTGATCCTTGTGAAAATTCACTAATTGTTGGCACGTAGTTGTAATACCCTAGGTTCAAGTTATCTAACCAACAAAACCCATCAGATATCAGCCCTTTCGACATCACCTACATGCAAGAAAAGTCTCACCTGAGGTATCTAATGGGACTGAAGGAACCAAGTTTCTATAGAGATGAGGGGATGTGAGGCCATCAATATGTTAATTATTACTTAATTACCTTGTGCGTGATACACTGTATCTAATATCCTTTGACTAATCAATAATCTGGATTATGCAATAATGTTATAACACAGTTTGAAACATAAGCCATTCACTGAAAGTTCTTTATCACTATGCATCAATGACATAAAAAAAAATTATATTATAACATGCATAAACATATTATCCCTAAGTAATCACATGAAAAAAACACATGGAGACACATAATTTAACGTGGTTCACCCAATCCTTGGGCTACATCCATAACAACTAGCTTATTTATTATTCTTTGTGAAATCATCTCAGGCTTGTGAACTTCATTACAATAGATGCATCATAATACCAGTCCCCATCCTACCTAGTTTCTCTGCAATGCAAGCCTCTCTCTCTGCAACATCTCCCCAAACCCTCAGACATAGACTCTTTCTCATTCTTAGT
This sequence comes from Picea abies, assembly GCA_900067695.1. Lineage (NCBI taxonomy): Eukaryota > Viridiplantae > Streptophyta > Pinopsida > Pinales > Pinaceae > Picea > Picea abies. The sequence continues at coordinate 5,946 of CBVK0100138714.1, read as the reverse complement.
ATATTATCTCACACTCAACGACCAACCAACACCAACATATTCTACCCGACCCATTCCATATTTATACATGGAATTTAGGGCTCAAAACCCTACTCTCTTATCCCAAAACCCTATGACAAATCATGATGAATCATTACAACCCATATTTCATGCATGTTTTTCTTTCTTTCATTCCTGCATGTTGCCTTTCCTTTCATGACTATTGTTCTTCCTACTTTTGTGCATCTATATTCTTTTTCATGTCGACTATTGTCCTTACTTATTTTTTGATCCCTCTCAATACTTGGTTCTTTGAATTGCTTGTCCAACATGCCCTGAACACTCACATGTGGCTCGTCCTAAGCCATTGCGTCGCGCTCCTCCATTCCTCCATGAACTTTTAGAGGGTTTCCCTTATTATTGTGAGTTCTTCTATACCTCTACTTATTTTTCCAAAATTTCCTCTACGACCTACACAATTAGGATCATGAGTTTTTTCTCACATTCTTTCTCTGATTGCTTTATCGTACCCTTTGTAGTTTCATTAATTCCCCTATAACCTTGAGTGCTTCTTCCTATATGGGTTTCAATATCTGGGAAACATTCTTCTGCTCTACCCTCATCTGCTTTATCTCATTGTATAGTTGTTTGTTTTCCAATATGGTCATCATATGTTCAGTTAGTGGTAGAGTATTGATGCTTTCATTTTCTTTTTGTGTGCGTCTTACTCTGTCCTCGGTTTCCTTCATCTTTGTATTCATTGTGAGATGTGTCCAAATCTGCGTGCTCTCATCACATAGTCTCATGCACTCCTGATTTATATTCTTAATATTTACCACTGAGGTTGTTATTGACTTTTCCCTTTGCTCCTTTTCCTCAGGGGGTGTCCCTGGTATGGTGCGCAATTCCAAGTATTCGATACTGGTGTAGAAGCCTTTAATGAATTCAATGATTTTTGAGAATTTTTCTTCAAGTGTCTTCTACCACCATTAGCACCTTGAGAATCTCTTTGTATATTTTTTGGATGGCTTGTTGTATTTTCTTTACGTATTTCTCAACTTCATCCTTCTCTTTCATTATTCTCTTGGCCTTTTCCTCAACCTCGCTCTTCTCCTACAAATAAGTAGTATAATCCTATTGTAGTGCATCCTTGTCTATCATTTCCTTAATCAATTCTCTTGATGCTACCTCTACGTGGAACCATATTTCCTGTGTGATTCTTGTTCGCAATCCTTGTAGTTCTGCTATGGGAATTCATGAAATGACTAAGTCCATATGACTTAGTGCTCACACTTGCTCCTTCATTTCTTGTGTGGGGAACTCAACTGCATCTGACGAGATTTGTTGAACTTTGCACCCTGCTGCTATCTATGACAAGGATGAAGTGGTTTCCCCTATTTCTCCCGGCACACTTCTCACTACCTCCAACCGTTGTTGTAATGTAGTCAACAAATCTTGCACCTTCATGTTCATCTCTTCATGTAGTTTCGATACCTATTGAACTGCCTCCTCTGTGGCCTCCCTTATTTGTTAGTTTATTTTGTTGATGTCATCATCTGTCAAGGTATAGCTAGTTGGCTCTTTGTAGGCTTCTTCTTCTTGTGCACATATGTTGTTGACCCCTTACCCTTGTATTTTATTTTCTCTCCTGATTTTGGGGCTATCAGTTGTGCGTCGCCTACTAGTGGTACGGTCTATTGCACATTCTCTACATGATTACCTTGAATGTTTTCCTGATCGTTCCCTTGATCATTTCCCTGTTCTTCTTCTTCATTTTCCGGGTGCTCTGTCTCTATTCCATTCGCATGAACCTTCCAATCTAGATCCCAATCATGCATGATCAATTGGATGTCTTCTTTGGTGACCTTGCATTTTGCTTGGACCCATTCCTCTCTCAGGTCCTTCTTTGATTTCACTTAGATATGCCCGAAACTGTGCTATATGGAATACACCTCTACCAATTGTGGTGAAATGTGTGGTGTATCCTTGATGAACTTTCAAATATTTTAACCATACATAAAAAACTCCACGTTGGTGTCGATCTGTCATATTTTGTTAGTCATGTAAGAGAAGTTCTAATACTTAGCTGCTAGGTAGGGCTTCCCTCTTAGTCCCCAAAACTGCGCATCCTCCGACACTTCCCATGTTGTGAACGAAAGTAGAATTAGCATCCATGGATAGTGTAATTCCATGCCTCTATCTTGTGTTTATGTGTGGTCGATAAGGAATTGGTTTAATAAGAAGGGTGCCCATATCATTGAGGTCCCTTTGACACACTTCTCCGTCGCAACTATCACTCATGTTGGCACTTGGTATTTCTTTAATTTATGTATCAAATTACACGCTAGTGCCTGCGTCACACTTTTGACAGTTGGGTCGCATATCCTCGACACATCCAACCCGTGCACCCCTATAACTATGAGAAAATTTTGTCTCATGGCCTTTGATAAAATTTTGTCGTTATTTTTGTCGAAAAACAACCGGGTAGGATATTCCCCCCATGGCAGTAAGCCTATGATCCTCACAATCAGATATGTATCTATGGAGATCAGCCTGTCCATCCACAAATAAATGTCATGCACACAGGTTAGGAGAAACTTAATGCAGGCATTCACCTTGTTGTTCCTACCGAAGTGTGAGATGTTAAACAGGTTGAGTATGCCTACTCGCTCCAATCCTCTAGCCCATACCTTGGGCACAAGTATGCTCTAGTTTTTTTTTGGGTCTATTCTTAGTTCCAAGTATTGGTGTGGCGCAATTTCAAGGAACTTCAACATGTTTGTGATATCATGGTTTTCATATTTGAGATGCGACACCTTTGCTAGCATGTCTTCATCAAATATGACCCCATATGGTATGTCGAGAGTCACTAATTGGTAGTTAACAATATTTTTCAATGTCACTGGTGAGGCATCATCTTTCCTTGGTGGAATGTAGTCTCAGGGAAACCTCGTCTCCAACAATTATGCTCCTGGAGTCTCCTCAACCTTTGGTTCTACTGTTTGTTCTCTTGTTTAGGATTTCTTTGGTACGTGCATTTTTTCTTTTGGTGGTTCCATTTCCATAAGTCGGTTACCAATGACAACTACTTCGACTCTGTGTTTTCTTCTCAGCTTTATAATACGATTCTCGACTCTCACATGAAACTTCTAAGTGACAACGACCGATGCTTCTCAACCCTCCATGACTTTTATTCCCCTTCGCCAGTTATCCATGTCCTTTTGCGCATGAATTGACTATCTACTCCGCAAGTGGTGTGATGGATGCATGATTTAATGCTGCTTTATTGCCATATATTTTGTTGGATTTTTTCCTCGTACTACCAATTTGTCATGATTCTTGATGGATTTTTCCTCAATGTATAGATGTCGTCTTTATGACCTTTCGTTAATGCTCTTAAACCATTGTTTCTTCCCTTTTTACCACTTTAAATAGTCTTGTCGGTATTAATATATGTAGTTGTTCCAACTTCTTTGTTCATTCACTACACAGTCTGTGATTCTACCTGTTCGATGCAATGTTATCACTTTGCACAAAACTCACTTCTTTTGTGCACTTTCATATGCCCCCTTACTCCCTAGTGTTTGTATGTCGTTACTCTGTTACTTTTTGTTCTTTTTATTTTTCCACTTTTTATTTCTTTTTCTATATTTTTCCTACTATGATACACTACTATGATACATGTGCTTTAGTGCAACTCATATTAATGCGCAGCTAGTCGACCATCTCTATAGAGTTTCAACCGACTTCCATTCACCAATCCTACCAATACTTCTCCATTCAATGTTTCTAGCTGCACAACACCTTCTTCTATCACATACTTGATCACATATGGGCCTAACCAATGCATTCTAAACTTCCCTGGGTGCTGCATGAACTTGTTGTCGTATAACAATACTAATTCTCCCACTTGAAACTTCTAATTTTGTTTAATATGTATGTCATGCCATGCTTTCTCTCGTGCCTTCTGAACTTGATGATGGAATCATGTGACAAATCGGTCTTATTCAAGATGTAACAACTGTGAAAATATCTCCTCTACTGTACACAAATCTAAAAGGTCAATAATTGTTGGAATGCACAGGCTAGGCACAATAAACTCCATCGACATTATTTCTTCTTTCCCATAGACCAACCTGAAAGGTGTTTGTCCTGCCAATTTTTTTCTTGTAGTCTTATATTCCCATAATACTGCATGAACCCTTAAGTCCCAATCATCTCTTCCTACATTGCAGATCTTTGTCAGTGCATTCTCCAAAATTTTATTAAAATATTTTATTGTGCCATTAGCCTGACGATGATACAACATGCTTCTCTAGTGATGAATTTGAAAATCCTCAATCAATCCTATAATCATCTTATTCAGGAAGTGTGTCCTCTTATCACTTAATAGGTTGTGTGGGCATCCAAATAATGTAACTACATTCTCAAATATAAACCACACAATAGTCTATGCAGTATAGTCTATGACTAGAGCTACTTATGCCCATCTGGTTAAAAACTTTGTCATAGTAATTATATATCTAGCTCATGATATTCTCTCCGGTGGGTTGATTGGTCCAACAAATTCTATTTCCCATTTGTCAAATGCATGTAGTGTGACATGTGGATTCAAAGTCATATCATCCCTTATGGATGTCTTTCCCACCCTTTGACAAGCATCGCATGCTTGACAATATTCTTTAGAATTCCTGTGAAGTGTGGGCCATGTTATCGCGTAATTTGTACTTGTCCCAAAGGGAAAGGATAAGGAAGGAAAATTTGGGTAACATGAGGTTATCCTATCACTGCCACCTTAATAAGATACCTCTTTCTATTTAGGGATGATAGCCCAGGGGAGATGTCCCTGGTGACCTGAGGGTTTGAGAAGGCAAAGGTTAAAATTTCATATAAAGGTATCCCCTCTCTCAAGTCACAATGATTAGAAATTCCCAAGGTTTTAATCAATGAAGCAATGATGTGCTTAGATGTACCTGCCCAAAACAAAGCAACAAGAAAACACTATATTTTGCAAGTACAATTTGATGTTAGTGCTTCATAAAACCATGGACTTGTCAATAAAAGAAATACTTGATGCAATATGAAGCAAGAAGAATTTTATAACAACAATGTTTACAATATAATAGCTTCACAATAAATGCCTTAAAAGAGCTTCACAATGACGAAAAATGATAACTCAATAATAACAATGTACTAGCAGTTGTCAGAAGCTAATTAGGCAATGTAAAACTCAACTTTTGCAATTGCTTTTAAGTGCTTTTACTACTGTAATAAATGGTTGTAGCTTACTTTTGTAACAGCAGCAAGTGGATTAGTAAATTAGTCTACTCTAGGGTTCAAAAAAGTTAGTAGGTTGCTTGAGGTAAAAGATTTAAGGGTTGGTTTCATCAATCAATCAATTTCAAGGTCTAAATCAATGCTTTTTTAGGGCTAATGGAGTCACTTTGCAGCAAAAAACTTGAAGGAAAAAATGATAACATGAGAGCTAGAGAAAATAAGGTCAATGATTGAGGTGTTGGTAACCCAAGGCCTCAATCACTAAACCCTAGGAGGAAAATGGCCACTAGGAGGTAGGTAACCCTAGGCCCTAGCGTTTTGCCTCCTTCTTTAGCTCAAGAATGAAATAAATGACATCTTGATGAAGAAAGTGATGCTAGGGTGCTGCAATGGCAGGGATCTAGCATAATGCTTCAAAGGGTAGGGTTTCTAGCTTAATCTAGTAGGTGAAAAAGTTGTTAAGGTAAGCACAATAACATGTGCTTTGACCTCCTAGGGTTTTAAGCTAGAAATTTCATAATCTTGGAAGAAATGAAAAGTAAATGTACCATAACCATTAAAAATAAAGAAGAATTGCAGAAATTTACTTACATTCACTAAGAATAATCTAGCAATAGGCCTAGTTGAAGACTTTCCACCAAGAAAAATGCCAAAATACACCAAAACTAGCCTCCTTCAAGAAGTGCGCAC
>CBVK0100138710.1:0-16964 GCA_900067695.1 Picea abies | reverse complement strand
TCACTCCGGTGTTGCTTAAGTAAGGCCTCGTGCTCTTTCCTCCTTCTTTAGGTCAAACTTGGCAAACGGCTTGCATAAGAAGAGGGTTAAAACAAGAGGATTTAATGAGGGAGAGTGTTGTAAAGACAAGGCTCTATCACTAAACCCTAAAAGATGGACGGCCCTAGGTGTAGATAACCTAGGCCTAGGACGTCACCCTCCTTTTAACCTTTAAAATCAAAACTAGCTTAAGGGAAGAAGTTAGATGAGTGTAGCAAAGGCTAGGCTCTATCTTCCTCCTTCAATGGCTGAATATTTCTCTCTAAGGGGACATATGACAAGGACCTACTTGTGTGCTTGTCACCTAGGGTTTTAAAATCAACAAATTTATAAGTTAATGCAAGAATACTAACCTACAACCATTCAATCAAGAAGTTTTGCAGGAAAAACACTTACATATCATGAAGAAAAGCATGTGCGAACCCTAGTTGTAAACCTTCCTCAAGAGAAATGCCAAAATATGCCAAGAAAAGCCTCCCATCAACAAGTGCGCCTCACTTTTAAAGACCAAATACCCAATAAGGTCGCAAAAATCAGACTTCACAAGTGTGAGTTGTTGTGTTATGTTCAAATGAGGGAAAAATATCCTCAATTTATAGCATCTCATGACCTTTAATTTAAAATTAGGTCATTAAAAATAGCAGACAAGGCTAATAACCAAAATCATACTGTTTTTTACATTAACTGCTAAGTAAATGACATAAATGAGCAAAAAGTGGGATGTCAAGCCCCTTTGAGGGAGACGTTAGGCCCTTTTTGGGCTAATCCAGCATCCAGAAGTCAGACATTAGCCCTTTTAGGGCTCCTCCAAGCTGCCACACGTGCCAGTCATCCCATCAAACTGCCACACGCTCAAGGTGACGTCCAAGCCTCCTGGGTGACGTCCTGTCCATCAAAAGGCAAACGTTCCATCTGAAGTGGGTCAACCCCCCTGGGCTGGGCTCAACCAAAGTGTCCTGGGTGGAATGTTCTTCTTCTTCTCATGTGCAAAGGCTCATCAAACCACTGTCCTGTCTCTGCCCTTGATGGGGTGCCAACAATCATCTAATGGGCTCTTCAACCCCATGGAGGTCCGAACTAATCATCTCCCCATGTGTACCGGTCCAACTGGTAACTGTCCGTCGGGCATGGTCCTACACATCAAAAACTTCGCCCTCCATGGGCTCATTAGTCACAGGGATCATAGCAATGTCAATCATATTTCATCATCAATTTTATCAAATACATGCATAAAACCCCTGATACATCATCCAATAGCTCAAAGACATTACAATGACCTACTATACAAAGCCAAAGAAAAAGACAAAATACTCTATTGGGCCAGCATCCATAGGAGAAGGAAAGTTCCAGAGGATATCATCCAAGCCATGTAATACGAGGTGATGTGGTCAAGGGATGTCCAGACATACGGGTAGAGTGAAAGAGAGACGTAATATTACTTGTGGGTGCCTTTGTAGAAGGTGAGCTGTACCCGTCATGGATGCAATTCTTTCCAAGCCCTTATTGTCTTTATTCTTTCTTTTCTTTATTGTTTTTTCTTATTTATTTCAAGGTCTAACTAGAGGACACTGCCTTGGCGTGGTGACCAGAGCTGACAGTGTTACCCACAAGCACTTTCGCAGAGATGATAAGGCTGGCTTGTGATGAGACCCCCTTTCCCTTGGCCATGCAACCGAAGGTCACTGCCCTGGCGTGGTGACCAGATAATGGCAATGTCATATTGCTAGGTACCCATGAACATAATGGACTGGCTCGTGATGAGACCCCCCATCCTCTTGGTTAGGTCTTGTTTTGTTATTTTTCTTCGGGTCCCTCTTGTTTCTTGTTGAAAGGCTTTTTATTGCCTTCTCAGGGATCCCTAGGCGAGGCATCTCTAGGTTTCATTTTTTATGGTTTTTATCTTATACCAGCTGCTTTTACCTTCTGGGCCTTTAGCCCCTTCTTCCCATGAGATAAGGTGTAACCTCGCAAACAGGTCATCCTAATGTCCGGACTAGGGGAATGGGGCAGATGAGTGGGAGATAAGATGTAAGAGTGATGATATGATGGGAGCAGACGATGGCCCTTCAAAATTCCCCCTAGTGGCAAACCAAAATCTATGGGTACAAGCTTGCTAGGGTACCTTGTCAATCCCCCCAACCTTGGTCAAGTGGGTTAATGTAAGATCCAAGCATTTGTCAGAAATAAAAGGAATTTGATGCATATATCTAAAGGTTATAATGATCAAATATGACACATACCATGATACTTGGACCAATTACCTCATGGAGCAAGAGTCTTCTCCGATACAAGTCCAAGCCGAAGGTGATGGATGCTGCTGCTGCTGACAGGACAAGTCTGATGAAGGAGAAGAAAGATGGGCCCTCCAGGGCCATGCTCAGGTCAATCCTGCTCTCGGTACTCCATGTCTAGGACCTCTCTCGGTACTCCATGTCTAGGACCTGTGGGCCTCGAGACATGATCTCCTAGTTATCCCTAGAAATCGGGGATAACAGGTCCAATACAATACGTGGAGTATGGAAATGGTCACACTTTTGGCTGATCATGATACAATAGTACAAAGCATTGTGGTGGCACGTCTGATCATGGTACTCCGATCTCTAACATCATCAAGATAGGCACAGAATCTGCTCATATGATGGGTCACATCTGACAAAAAAATATGAGGTACACTGAAGTGAAACTGAGGTGCAACAGAACCAAAACAAGGAGACATAAAATATCACCCGAGAATGTGTTAGAAACTCCATCATGATGTGGTTGGAAATGAACCACTGAAGATGTGAGAAGACATCAACATCCATGATGGTTGGTGTGTGCTGCTACATGAATGTTGTATCCAATGTGGATAGGACTGATATAAACATCACCTCCATGCCCTTCAACATGCCTCTCTTTGCTGCCATATAGATCACCTGTCAAACCTCAAGCAATGAGGATTTTGAAGGTGGCTCCAAGATAAACTTGGTTGCCCTTGTTTGTTGCCATCAAACCAAGCTCCATATGTCAAAGGAATACAAATTTCAGATTTGAAAAAATAAATCAGATCTGAAAATAGGGTTTGCTGCCCTCAATTTGATGGCTGAACATTTCTGTCACGATGAATAATTGTTCATGCTGTTGTCCTAAGTAAATGGTAGCCCTGAAAATGCACCCTTTTGCTGATTTTTTGTGCATAAGTAGAGTGTGGTTGAAGATGGAGGTGGCTGGAATTTTCTTTCATGCACTATTAATTCATGATGACTGTCCTCTTCATGCAATGACAAGTTTTTTCCCTTGCTGAAAATCTATGGACGATGATCAATAGAAGGCAACGCATTACTAACCTCAATGTTCTTTGGCTGTCCAAGAGACATAAAATCTGAATCTTCAGCCCTGATCCAGGTGGATCTCTGCGGCCAACCACCTTTTCCACTAAATCAACATTTCGAGCCTATGGTTTTGATAAACCATGATATTCACCCTTTTGATAGGGAATGGAATGTAATACACTCTTCATTTGTTAATTACAGACTGTTGAAGATTGAGTAGCTTCGGAAGATATCCTTGTTGTATTTAACCAAGTCAAACCCTAAAGAATGTTATTATATTATATTTATTAAGACGGTCCTATTGTGCCTTTGTAAAAGTCGTCCCTATTGTGCCTTGACAATTAAATGTAATTTAAGAGGGTAAATTGACAGGTCGGCCCAAACCTAATTTAAGGAGGCCAGACTACTATTTATAAGGGAGGCTAGCGCCTCACTTGTTCATTCACTCATAAGCTCTGCAGTCAAGAGGAAAAGTGCGCAAGTATTGGAGGAGAAGTTACTGCAGCTAGGTGTGACGTCAAGGAGGGTTTTTGGTCTATCTCTTGGATACATCTTGGTCAAAGTGGCGTGCTACTCTTTCCTAGTGAAGGAGTAGAGGAGGATCTTCTGCTTTGTTAGTTCTCTCTTGGAGAGAAGCATTGTTCTTGGTTGGCTAATCTATATTGAGGAAGTTTGCTGGGTTTTCTTCCCCTAGAGGGTTTTCCAGGATAATCTGTGTCTATCTTGTTTCTGTGATTGCCTCTCTTTCAGTGATCTTATATATGCAGTTAATGTGCTAAATGATTGTAATGCTAAAGAAGAACTATAGCTGCTAGCTGCATAATTAAAATATCAACATGGTATCATAGCAGGATTGAAAGAGACCAACTCACAGTTTATAAGAAGTGCCTAGCCTCAACGCACCCTCTCCAAAATTTAGTTTTCAGTATTGCAGCTGCTACAGAATTAGGGATTCTGCATAAACCCTAAGGGTTACGTTTTCCCTGTTTAAGGAGGACGTTAGAGAAAGTAACCACACCTAGGAGCTTGCCTTAGGAGGGTGCATCGAGTCCCTGGATCAGAATTCCAAGATTTGAAAGTTGAAAATTAGTGTTTCCTCATAAACCCTAAGTTTGGTTGCAGCTGCTGCAGATTTTTGTGACAGATTTCATCCTTGACTCAACAATTTCTCTAGTAAGGTATAAAATCCTCATCTTGAAAAGTTATTTGTTTACTTGTTTCGGGCAGGATGACTACCAGTACCAAGCTTGATGGAGCCGATGACTTCTGAGCATGGAAGTACAGAGTGATGCTCATTCTAGAAGAGAATGACCTTGTAAGTTTTGTTGAACAAGATATTGAAGAGCCAGAGGAAGATGAGGCCAAAGCCAAATATAAGAAGGATCTGATCAAAGCAAAGAGGATCATTGTCGATTCCATCAAGAACCATTTGATTCCTCATGTTTCAACATTAAAACCCCCAAAGCAAATAATGGATGCCTTATCCCGTCTATTTGAAGGCAAGAACATCAATCAGAAAATGACCTTGAGGACACAACTCAAGAATGTGAAGATGCAAAATTCAGAAACCATTCAATCTTACTTCACAAGAGTGTCCCAGATTAAAGAACAACTGGAAGCTATTGGAGACTTAGTCGAAGAAGCTGAGATAATGATGACCACATTAAATGGTCTTCCAAATACTTGGGAATGCTTCATCCAAGGAATCTGTTCTAGAAGAAAGTTAACTAAGTTCAGCAGGTTATGGGAAGACTGTACTCAAGAAGAAGACAGATTAGAGGCAAGAAAGGAAAAGATAAAGAACAATGAGGATCAAGTGCTAACAGTTTGCCCAAGAAAAGGAAAGAACAAGAAAGAAGTTCACTCTCACAAAAGATTTCAGAAGCCTCATAAAAGACAAGATTCTCATAAAGGTATCTCAAGCTTTAGATGCTTCATTTGCAAGAAGATGGGACATATTGCAAGAAATTGTCCCCAAGCAAAAGACCAAGATAAAACCAGGAAGTTTAAAAGGCATCGTGCTCATTTCGCAGGAGAAGATGAACCTAATTGGAAAAGTACAAAAGAAGATGATCCAAATGAACTATATCTTCTGTGATATAGGACTTAGCGCCTTCGAAGCACTTGATTCATATCAAGTGATATTGATAGATATATCTCGTTTCCTTCCACACTAAAACTTCAGGAAGTAAAAGAGTTGGAGAATTGTTGTATCATGAGGGTCAAGTACAAGTTGTGAAGAAGTATCATTATTCATCCAGACTTCATACAAATCAAAGCAAGCAGTCTGACAGATGCATGCTACAGGTATGCACCCTTCATATTTGATTTCATTTTTAAGTTTATTAACATTAAATTTTATGCATTTTTTTTTATCTTTTGTTGGATCATTATCCTTGGTACGAGAATCCAACAAGGTCTCATTTAAAATCAAGAACTAGTTTCTGTGCTCGGGGGTGGCATATGTAAATGCCTATGGTTGGGTGACAATGATGTGACATTGTCTATGGTAAAACAAACACATTAGAATAGAACTCACAATGTTGTGTAGTTTTTTGATGAGAAGATCTGGTCAATGGATAATGAAGCCACCTCGACAGGAAGCGGAATTTGTTTGAAGTTTGACTCAGCTTTTCATATTAAGACTTGGTATCCAACACCAAGTATATCTTACAAAAACTATGAGGTTATTGTGGACTTAGAAGAAGTCAAGACTCAGAGGGAGCAGGCATGACAATCCATGTATTTGAGATTGAGTTACCCCCAGTGCCAGATGGTGCAGATTGATCACTCTTCAGATCATCAGGAAAAGTTAGAAGAGCCAGAAGGGCCTACCCAGAATCATTGCAGTAATCAGGAAAAGACCAGCATGGTCCTGTGACACTTTGCAAGATGCAAAGCCATATAGCATTGACTAGCCATATCATGAGGAACAGATGGCTCCACCAGTGGTGAGGCAGGCGGCCCCACCAAGTACTAGCTTAGAAGGAGCTAGAGTTCAGAGGGAGTCATCCCTCACGATCCAATAAGGAGGAGCAGCCTCCCCAGGACCATTTATAGAGATATACAAAGCCTGATTTGTGTTCAAAGGATTCTCCTAGCAAGAGGGAGAAGACTATGACAAAACACTTGCTCCAGTAACTAGAAGAAATATATATATATATAGAACAACCATGTTCCATTAAAAGAAGCCGATACTATGGGATTCAGAGGGAGCAAATGAATCCGTTATCATGATAGAGTAGAGGAGATACTCTCAAAGTTCAGAAGCTACAGTGAGAATGGAGCAGTCATTCTCAGTTTCAGAAAGAGTAGTTGCCAGTGTAGATTTCCAGTTCCAGAAGGAACATTTGTAGAGAGAGTAGATGACATACTCTCAGACAGTAAGACAGATAGTGCTTTGCAGAAAGCACATAGACCCAACACATGATTGTGCTAATTGAGTTGCAGCAGAACAATGTACCAAGTTGGTACAATGTGATGTGAAAAATTGGTTCGAAGAAACATGAGGACAAATATATGTTTTGCGATGAAAGACATGTTCATCTGATTATGGAAAAACATGTGATGAGGTACCTAAAAGGTACAATCGATTATGGACCCAGATATATCTTGAAGTGTGAGATAAGATTGCAAACTCAGATTGGGTAGGCAGTGTCACAGACCAGAAAAGTACATCCGGATGTTGCTTTAGTATGGGATCAACTGTGATCTCGTGACTTAGTGAGAAGCAAACTTATATGGCACTCAGTTCTGCAGAGACATAGTATGTGCCGGCATGGTCAACTTATGGCGAAGCAGTGTGACTTTAGAAGTTGATCGCAGAATTGTTTGATCTCGAGTTGAAGGGAACCTGTATCTTTTATGACAACCAAAGTTGCATAAAGTTGTTAGTGAACCCAGTGTGTCATGACAAATCCAAGCATATCGAGATTAAATACCACCATGTTTGGCACATGGCACAGAAGGAAGCAGTAAGACTCCAGTATATTGCCACCGACGAACAGGGAGCAGATGTGTTGATCAAGTCCCCGTCCAGAGTCAAGTTCGAGTTTTTCAGAGACAAGCTCGGAGTGATCCAGAAAGACTTCCCCAGTAGCAGGAAGTGATGTGTTCCCCAGTAGCGGGAAGTGATGTGTTCTCCAAAATCGGGAAGTGACGTGTTCCCCAGAAGCGGGAGGTGATGCGATCCCCAGTAGAGCGAGGTGATGCGATCCCCAGTAAAGGGAAGTGGTATGCTACCCCAGAGCAGATTGGTAACCCCAACGCAGGGTGGTACGCTACCCCAGCACAGGTTGGTAACCCCAACGCAGGCTGGTATGCTACCCTAGCGTAGGTTGGTAACCCCAACGCAGGCTGGTACGCTACCCTAGCGCAGGTTGGTAACCCCAAAGTAGGTTGGTACGCTACTCCAATGCAGGTTGTTAACCCTAACACAGACTAGTACGTTATTCCAGTGAAAGTGCAAAACTTCCAATGATATATAGATCCGTGATTGACAACCAGACAATGACCAAGTATGCAGAAGCACAGAAATAGTGATGATGACCATGACAAGAAGAATAACTTCCTTGCTAAGAGGGAGTGTTGAAGATTGAGTAGCTTCGGAAGATATCCTTATTGTATTTAACCAAAACAAACCCTAAAGAATGTTATTATATTATATTTATTAAGACGACCCTATTGTGCCTTTGTAAAAGTCGGCCCTATTGTGACTTGACAATTAAATGTAATTTAAGAGGGAAAATTGACAGGTCGGCTCGGACCTAATTTAAGGAGGCCAGACTACTATTTATAAGGGAGGCCATCGCCTCACTTGTTCACTCACTTAGAAGCTTTGCAGTCAAGAGGAAAAGTGTGCAATTCTTGGAGGAGAAGTTACTGCAGCTAGGTGTGATGTCAAGGACGGTTTTTGGTCTATCTCTTGGATAAATCTTGGTCAAAGTGGTGCGCTACTCTTTCCTAGTGAAGGAGTAAAGGAGGATCTTCTGCTTTGTTAGTTCTCTCTTGGAGAGAAACATTGTTCTTGGTTGGCTAATCTATAGTGAGGAAGTTTGCTGGGTTTTCTTCCCCTAGAGGGTTTCCTAGGATAATCTTTGTGTCTATCTTGTTTCTGTGATTGCCTCTCTTTCAGTGATCTTATATATGCAGTTAATGTGCTAAATGATTGTAATGCTAAAGAAGAACTGTAACTGCTAGTTGCATAAGTAAAATATCAACATAGACATCATGTAATGATTTCCTAGTTGTCTTATGTATATGCCTACAACATAGCGTTAATGCACTGGATCCCATTAGAACTCCGCAGTTAAGCGCGCTAAGGCTAGAGTAGTATTGGGATGGGTAACCACTCAGGAAGTCCTAGTATTTTACATGCCCATGACATTTTATAAACTTAGATTAATTTATCCCACATGCATCATGGGAATTGTTCTCCTATCACTCTCTCATATATAATTGAGGTGAAGGAGGCCCTTTAAGCATGCAATGGAGTGTGATGTAAATCTTGTTGCGAATGAAGCGTAGCCAACATCTTTTTCTTTTCAGAGATAAGCTACCCCATTTTGCTAGTTTGTGTTCTACAATGTTTTTCTCTCTTATTCATTAATAGAAGTTGGGTTTCACTATATTTCAATGTTTCTTGCAATATCTCTGTGTATTTCCCTTTTATATCTCTGCTATATTTCTGTCTTCATGTCGTTCTCAAAATAATTTGGATCAGTGGTATCAGAGCATTCTGCTCCTTGTCATTTCTCAGAGCAGGTCCTCGACGAGGTCAGGGTATAGAAATTTGGGTCTCGAGCTAGTTTCGCTTGAGGACAACCACTCTTGCTAGCCTAAGCGACCTCCCATGGTGGAAGAAAAGAGAGATGACAGAGTAGGAGATCCTTTCAAGACGTTGCTCAAGGAATCCCTTGTGCGGCAAAGGAACGAGATGATGGACAACTTCACTTGGATCCTTTGAAGACTACCGATGGCAGCAACCGAGGCATCTTCAACAAGCAACCATTTCGCAAGTGCGACGCCCTTCAAGGTACAAGTAAATTTTGATATCCCCTTATTTGAAGGCTAGATAGATGAAAATGCTCTAGAAAAATGGTTGAATCTGCTAGAAGGTTATTACTCCGTCCAAAATTTTTCTGACAGTGAAAAGATCACGTTCGTGCTCCTTAGATCCCTTCCCCATGTCAGAGCTTGGTGGGAAGGTTACTGGGAGAGGTACACCACGAATGAATCTACAACATTCAAGAGAGAACCCACTTGGACAACCTTTGTAGATGCCCTAAAGGAGGAGTTCTACCCTGTCGGAAACTATGATGACTAGTACATGAGATGGGCGACTTTGCGTCAAAAAAGAGATCAGACGGTGATGGAGTACACTAACATCTTTCATACCTTGCGCTCAAAGTTGAGTATTAAAGACCCCGAGTGACACCTGGTTTTGAAGTATCGCAGTGGTCTACATAGGTACCTCCAAATAGAGATGGATTTCTTGGACATCTCCTCATTGGGTGTTGCTTATCGACATGCAGTCAAATTTGAGCAAAAATTCAAGCAACAGAGTAAGCGAGGGTTTAGGTTTGAAAATACACCATAACAAAATCGCGGCAAAGGAAACTCTAACTCATAGAACGAAGGACAGAGTAAGGAAGGCCAACCTCAAGAGAGCCAGTCCAAGACGCAAGCAAATAAGGGTAACGGGAAGTCTAAGAAAGACACCGGAAAGTGGTGTGAGTTCCATAAGAGCCCCTGGCACAACACAGATGAATGTTGCTCGAAACAGTCATTGGTGGCTGAGCTCAAAGAAAAAGAATCGGAACTTGATTGGGACTCTGATTCAAAGCACAATAAAGGGAAACAGATCATCGATGTAGAGCCCACTGCTACCATCGCGGCCACAACAATACAACCAGAAGAACCAGAGGAGCTTGAGGAGGGGGAGCACCTCTTCCACTCGCAGATGTGGGTAAAGGGGACCCCACTGCATTTCGTTATTGATAGCGGGAGTCAGAAGAACCTGATCTCAACCGAGGTTGTCAAGAGATTGAAGCTGCCAACGATACCACACCCCCAACCATACACCATTGGATGGTTGAGTTAGGGATGAGACATCTGTGTCAGCAAGCAGTGCCACCTGTTCTATGGCATCAAGCCCTTCAAGGATGGGGTAGTGTGTGATGTTTCCCCACTTGAAGTCTGTGATGTTCTTTTAGGACAACCATATATGTGGAAACGTCATGCTATCTATGAGTCTCGGCCCCGCAGTGTCATTGTTACTCTGGGAGGTTATCTCTACAGGATACCAGAGGTAGCTCTAACTACTGCCACTTCATTGATCTCAGAAAAACAACGCCACAAAGTAATCTCTCAGACCACAAAGTTTTCCCTCTTCATGATCTAGTCAGACGGTGAACAAGAGGTCACTGCGACCACTACAGTCTCGGCCCAAGACGTTTCTATCCAGCAAAAGCAGGTCGATGAGATTGTAGAGGAGCACGAAGAGAATGAGAGTCTTCCACATGTTCAGCATAGCCCTATTGGCCACAACCCTTTTCAGGTGTTCTTGGGGTTCCCACCAGTAGCCCCCATTGATATAGCTCTTCTTGCTACATCTTCATCGACAAAGTCCTCCCACACTCAGACCAAGGCCGATCATGCAACCAGATCTGTTGAATGGATCCAACACCTCCAACAAGTTCATGACATTCTTCCACAGGCAAAGTACAAGCAGGACATCTACTTCAATAAGGAAAGTGGCTCACCAAGGTTTAGATTCAACAGAAGTTTTTCGATCTCCTGAGGGAACTTGATGCAATGGGGACCATTGCTTCCTAAGGGGGGAGGAATGATCCAAGTGGATCTCGGTGGCCAACCACCTTTTCCTCTAAATCAACATTTCGAGCCTGTGGTTTTGATAAACCATGATATTCACCCTTTTGATAGGGAATGGAATGTAATACACCGTTCATTTGTTAATTACAAACATCGTGTAATGATTTCCTAGTGGTCTTATGTATATGCCTACAACATAGCGTTAATGCACCAGATTCCATTATAACTCAACAGTTAAGCACTCTCATGCTAGAGTAGTATTGGGATGGGTGACCACTCGGGAATTCCTAGTATTTTACATGCTTATGGCATTTTATAAACTTAGATTAATTTATCCCACATGCATCATGGGAATTGTTCTCCTCTCACTCTCTCATATATAATTGAGGTGAAGGAGGCCCTTTAAGCATGCAATGGAGTGTGATGTAAAGCTTGTTGCGAATAAAGCGTAGCCAACATCTCTTTCTTTTCGGAGATAAGCTACCCCATTCTGCCAGTTTGTGTTCTACAATGCTTTTCTCTCTTATTCATTAATAGAAGTTGGGTTTCACTATATTTTTGTGTTTCTTGCAATATCTTTGTGTATTTCCTTTTTATATCTCTGCTATATTTTTGTCTTCATGTCGTTCTCAAAATAATCCGGATCAAGCCCTTACTGTTAGTGTCATAGATGGGATCTCCATGAAAATATCGACAATTCCTACCATCTACATCTTCCAATCCAGAAAAGAGTGTCGATGTCATTATGATTTAGGCTGCCATATTTTTGATCACATAAGGGAATGAGAGCAATTGAAAAGTCTTCCTCTTCAAAGGTTTTTTCTACAATATTTGTCCTTCAAATCATCAAGAGACCCATCATTAAATTCAAAAAAGTTGAATAGGAGCAAAGCTTGCCAAACCCTTGTGTTCAACGGAGGATGTAGTGGATGCTCGAATGTCTTCATTAGAATCTTCACCACCAATCTTATCACCAAGATCTTCTTCACGAGGTGCTGTTGCAAGTCCTTCATACTCTTCATTCCTCAGATTTGCAATACATTCTTCTCTTTGGGTTTGTTAACCCCTAGATTTTCACCTTGGAAAATCTTGAGGGTTAAGAGCCAACAAGCACTATTTTGGATGACATTCTGAGATTCTCCCAGAGTTTAGCACTTGTGTTGAGCAAGAGGTTGGTTCCCATTAGAGGAAAGTATATGATTGGTACATGGTTATTTTGTTCAGAGGTAGAGTTAGCTTGGTTTCCCATTCATTTTGAGAGAGATGTCTACATAGGTGTTGCTACTTTTTAGGAGACACGGTTTGAGTGGGTCTCTTGACAGTTTGGAGTAGTTATAAGCATACAGGGATGGTCCTTGCATGATTCTTGGCCCGATAACACTTTTTCGGGTGACATGCAAGAACTTTCTATTTTTAGTAGTTTGAGCTTCAGGTCCCATATTTGGATTTGAGCACACATTATTGATCCTTGAGACATTCTGAGTCTTTTGGACCTTTTTCGAGATGATTTGGCACATATTTCTATTTTTATCAAGTTGAGCAGCAAGGCTCACATGTCGATTCTGATTGCGGATTCGGATTCCTTGCGGAAAATCGAATCCAATGAGTATAATATCATGGACATGTGGGGACTTTCTATTTTTAGCAGTAGACATATGGTGGTGGTCTCGTAGTCATTTCGAGTATTTGTGGAGAGTTTGCGTAAGTTTCGACAAGTTTTATATTTTTAGGACCGGATGAAGTCTTGTTCTTCCATCTTGGTTTCCTGGATGAGAAGGATCTTGGAATTTGAAGTTCTGATGATATCTTTAAGCGCCTCTTCCTTTATTCTACTACCGAAACCCCTGCAATTCCAGGAGGTTAGTCTCATGATTTACTTGGGGGGGAGATATGGGCTCCTTGAGGGGCCCTGGAGTGCTTCCTTGTTTGCCTAACATTGATTAGCTGTCTGATTGTTGGCTACGATCCACTCAAGACATCTTTGCATGTCTCCTTTTCTCTTTCTTCTTTCTTGGATTTCCTGCCTCAACCTGTTTTTATTGGGGTGACAATCTAGTGGACAAGATCACACTTGGACCTGAGTTGTTAAAGGAAATGGAACATGCAATGATTAAGATAAGGCAGAATCTTAAAGTGGCCCAAGATAGACAGAAGAGCTATGCAGACATCAAGAGAACTCATAAAGAATTCAAGGTGAGAGATCATGTGTATCTCAGAGTGAAGCCCAAAAGAAGCTCCCCGAGAATGGGGACTTGTGTGTAATGTTCCTGACTTGGCTAGTCTAGGAAATGCTACTAATGTGTGTGTAGGATTAATGGTTTACAGCATATAAATGATCATACAAATAATAAACGCGACAAAGGATTGCAAAGTTTGTATTATGATATCTCTGTGGATTACAAAATGGCCGAATGCGGCTGAATAAACTGACAACACTCGACTAGATCAATAGACAAAGGATCTTAGCCGGAATACAAATAAGCAACTAAAAGATAATACCCAGAATATGGGAGCACGGTGGAATCAATGGATGCGTTGGGACTATGGCAGCTCTGACGGTAACTGCTGGAAGTTTGGAAAGTTCGCCCTGGGAGCTATACTTCTTGGAATGGCCTGGAAACTATCCCAAATGATGCGCCCTACTCTAGTTCTCAGTACTGGTATCTGTCAGACCCCTCTGCTGATGAGTCTGGACCCCAGATGGATACCCCTGGGGGAATGTGCCCCTCTTCTTCTGGCAAAATGCGTCCTAGTGATTTCACTGTCATAATCGGACGAGAGATGTCTCAAAACGACCGCCTTGGTCTACTGGGAAATGGCTCGGAAGGGTTTCCCTGAATCTGGTTTGATGCTCGCTCCGGAACCCCAAATGTGCCTGCCAAAAGTGTCGCATGTCCAAGTCTGGAAAATGCATTCTAGTTGATTCCTCCATCGGAATCTGATGAAGAACAAGGCAGAAGATGCGCCTTTCCCTCCTCTCAAATGGGTCGGAGGGAAATCTCGAAATTCTCCATGGATGGGATAAGTCGACTAAAAACCCTCTTAGAAGCTGTGCCCTCACTTTGGATGAATACGCCCTTGTTGCTGAACACTGTGTAACAGCTGTTGAAGAATGATGGAAGACCTGAATGATCTTCCCGGTGACTAGGGTGTGTCTCTCAACACCGAAATCAACCAATTGGTGTCTTCCTCCTGGAATCCGCTGAACTATCTCTCCTGAGATGCGCCTCTTCTCCTCAATGACAAGTCATAATTTGCATAATGATCAATTAGGTTGCTGTCCTTTCCTTTATAGCTTTCCAAAACCCTAAATCACTGCTAAAACCCTAATTCATTGTTGACTTCTATTTTTAGCTCATACTGACTTAAAAGCGCTTTTTACCCTTTTTAGCTCAATGTTACTTTCTGAATATAACACCGGTGAGTGAAGTGACCTCTAGTGACCCTGTTTACCCCTTTCTGGCCCTGGCTATAGTCTAATGGGGCGGTTTAGACAATTGAGCCTCCTCTCTGGAGCTCCTATTTGGAAAGGGACATTACAGTCATCCCTTCCCGAAATTGCTTGTCCTCAAGCAATACCAGTCCAGGGTGCTGCAACACCTGCTCACTCTCCCAAGTAGCGTCCTCTACTGGAAGCCCTCTCCATCTGATCAAACACTCTCTGATGACCCTGCTCCTCAATTTCCGCTCCCAAAACTCCAAAACCTCCTCTAGAACTAACTCCAACTGTTCCTCATCCAACGAGGGAAGCTCCTCTGATGTGCTAATGAATTGTCCCACTACCTTTTTGAGGCAAGACACGTGGAACACGTTATGAACCTTGCTCCCCTCTGGAAGCTCTAGCTTGTAAGCAACCTCGCCTACTCGACGCATGATCCTGTAAGGACCATAAAATCTGGGTTTGAGCTTCTCGGCCCCACTCTTCTTCAGAGATTACTGTTTGTAGGGTTGGAGTCTCAAGAAAACCAAATCTCCAACCTCAAAGCTGCGCTCTATCCTGTGCATGTCTGCACTTATCTTCTGTCAGTTTTGCGCCATTTGCAGGTTCTCTTTCAACAACTTGAGAATCTCCTGACTCTCTATGATCCAATCCTTGGCCTTGGGAGCTCTGCTCTCCCCGAAGACCAAGTCTACCAAAGTGGGAGCATTATATCCATACAATGCTCGGAAGGGTGTCATACCAATGGGCATGTGGAAGGTGGTGTTGTAGCAATGTTCTCCTAAATGTAACCACTTTACCCACGTTCTCTGCTGTCCTCCTACATAGTTCCTCAAATACCCTTCAACCCACTTGTTGACAATCTCGGTCTGCTCGTCTGTCTGAGGGTGATAGCTGGTGCTAGGTGTCAACTTTGCCCCCACCAACCGAAACAACTCTCTCCAAAATGTCCCTATGAACCAACTGTCCCTGTCACGATGTTCTTCGGCAACCCATGAAGTCTGAAGACCTCCCTGAAGAAAAGCTCGGCTACTTGAACTGCGCTGTACTCTGTCGGTATGGCATAGAAGTGAACAAACTTGGTAAATCTGTGGACCACTACATAGATACAGTCCTTACCCTGGACCTTGGGTAGACCTGTGATGAAGTCCATAGATATACTCTCCCATTTCTGCTCTGGAATGGGGAGTGGCTGAAGTAGCCCTGCTGGAAGAGCATGCTCTGACTTGTTCTGTTGGCAATGTTATCGCACAGTTTATAGGAAAGGTTTAGATAGCTGGAATCAAGGCTCAAACTGGCGTAACAGGAGCTTTCCCCACCCACTGTCACCTCGATGGGGAGCTCTTTCTATTCTGGGTGGCTAGTCCCAAGGGAGACGTCCCTAGTAATCTGGGGTTCTGAAGGAGAAGGATCAAGGTTTAAGGCTTCTACGGTTAAGGTAAGCTTTCCCTTCACAGATTACTGCCAAATGATAGTCAAAAGAAGAAGATATTCCACTGGATGGCACCTGTTTGTGAGACAAGGCAAATAAAACTAAAAGAGTGTGCTGCAGTGGTTAATACTTCACAATATCAATGACTATCTTTTATACATATATGAGCAATGTCAAATGTAATTATTGACGAAGTCAATGATTGCAATAAAAACTTATATTTATGTCACTTCTTCAATAAATACACAAGAGATACTGGCATTCAATGTGCAAAATCAAATCTTTTTATTATCACAATGCAAATCTACTCATATAAATATTGTTGCTGCGTCACTATTGCAGATTAGGGTGACGTCAGCCCTAGTATTAGGTCAAAAATGAAGACAATGAGTAGGACGTTTTGTCAAACAAGCTTATGGATGTAATCAACAACTCAAGGTCTTGTTAAATAGATGACAATGTCAAAACGTTTTAAGGTCAAGCAAGTTCTTTAACAGGTATGACGTCACCTATATTGTTGCTGTTTTAGGGTTAGGGTTAGCTAGTCAAAGAGGTGGACGTTTTGACAAATCAACCAATGAAAATGCTTGAAACCTCTATGGCTACAAAGAGATGAATCAGCCGCAACTTTTAGTCCAAACACAAGTTTAAAATAGGCAAGACGTCATCATTAGTTAGGGTTAGTCTAGACGCTAAGGTTAGTTAGAGTTTCAAAATAAAAGAGTTTGAAAGAGTGTTCTAGCACATAAACCTCAACGTTTTGCTCTTAGACTAGTGCCTTAGGGTAAATGGAGTCAAGGAGAGAGACTAATGGCTTGGGAGAATCTAAATCTAAGGACAGGAGAGTTAGGCTTTGTAGTGCTACAAAAGGAGGGCCACAAAGTCAAAATCCTAAGGGGAGGAGGCTCAT